>JAJOOR010017509.1:0-33294 GCA_036250505.1 Solanum acaule
TCTTGCAATTCAACGGTGGAGATCGGATTTGGAGGTCTGTAGCTTCTGATTTTGGGGCGTGAACAGTAGCGCGTTTTTGGGTGAAATCTCTTCTTTAATTCTCTAGTTTTGGTGCAATCTTGATTTGTTGTTGCTCGTTGTTTGGCACTTGTTTTGTGGCCAATTTTGGAGAACAATTTTGTAACTCTTGGTGTTTATAGTGGAGCTTTTGGTCCTGTGGTTTTTTTTACTCTTCACATCGAAGGGTTTTCCACGTAAATCGTTGTGTCGTGTGTGATTGGGTTATTCTTATCTTGTTGTTTTAGTTTGATTGATATACTTGCTGTCCATTCTTCATATTGCTTGATTTGGTTTGTGAAATTTAAAGTGTCTCCCGAAGAGTTAAAAGAACCCTTTTCCGTTTCTACCCCAATAGGTGATTCGGTTGTAGCTAAAAATGTGTATAGGAGATGTCCTATCTCTTTTTCTTATAGAGTCACTTTGGTTGATTTGATAGAATTAGATATGTTGGACTTTGATGTCATCTTGGGAAGGGATTGGCTTCATGCTTGTTTTGCCTCCATTGATTGTAGAACTCGGGTAGTAAAGTTTCAATTTCCAAATGAGCCCGTTTTAGAATGGAAGTGGGGAAATTCAATCCCTAGAGGTCGATTCATTTCATGTATAAAAGCTAGTAAATTGATTTCTAAGGGGTGTATCTATCATATTGTTAGGGTTATGGACATTGAGTCCGAGACTCCTTCTTTAGAGTTGGTCCTCGTAGTGAGGGAGTTTCCAGAAGTCTTTCCCGATGACTTGCCCAAAATTCCTCCCGAACGGGAAATTGACTTCAGCATTGATATTTTACCGGATACTCAACCCATATCAATTCCCCCTTACTGGATGGCTCCAGTCGAATTGAAGGAATTAAAGGCACAACTCAAATATTTGCCAGACAAGGGTTTTATTCAACCAAGCATATCTCCATGGGGTCCACCAGTATTGTTTGTAAATAAGAAAGATGGGTCCCTTAGGATGTATATAGACTACCGCCAATTGAATAAAGTCACTATCAAGAATAAATACCCTCTCTCTAGGATTGACTATTTGTTTGACCAACTCCGAAGGGCGAGTTACTTTTCAAAAATTGATCTAAGGTCGGGCAACCATCAACTAAGGGTAAGAGGGGTTGACATTCCAAAAATGGCCTTCCGAACAAGATATGGTCACTATGAATTCCTAGTGATGTCTTTTGGTTTGACCAATGCCCAAGCCGCCTTCATGGACCTTATGAATAGGGTGTTTAGGCAATATCTTGATTCATTTGTGATCATTTTTATTGATGATATTTTGATCTATTCGAGGAGTGAAGGTGAACATAAGGACCATTTGAGGATGGTATTGCAAGTCCTTAAAGACCACTAACTATATGCTAAGTTTAGTAAGTGTCAGTTTTGGCTAAGGTCAGTTTTTTTTCTTGGGCATATTGTGTCGGGCATGGGTATAGAGGTTGATCCTAAGAAGATGGATGCGGTCAAGAGTTATCCTAGACCCTTAAGTCCCACTGATATTACAAGCTTTTTGGGTTTGGCCGGGTATTATAGGAGATTTGTTGAGGGCTTCTCATCCATCGCTTCTCCATTAACGGCCTTGACCCAAAAAGAGTCCAAATTGGAGTGGATGGAGGCTTGTGAGAAGAGCTTCCAAGAATTGATGGATAGACTCACATATGCTGCGGTGTTGACCTTACCACAGGGTACCAATAGGTTTGTAGTATATTATGACGCATCTCGAGTGGGTTTGGGATGTGTTCTCATTAAACATGGTAAGGTGATTGTCTATGCTTCAAGGCAACTCTAGATTCATGAAAAGAATTATCCAACTCATGATCTCGAACTAGCGGCAGTGGTGTTTGCCTTGAAAATTTGGAGGCACTACCTATATGGAGTCCGTGTAGATGTATTCATAGACCACAAGAGTCTTCAATATGTGTTTAGCCAAAAAGACTTGAATCTCCGACAAAGAAGGTGATTATAACTTTTGAAGAATTATGACATGATTGTCCTTTACCACCCCGGCAAAGCTAATGTAGTTGCGAATGCCCTAAGTAGATTGTCCATGGGTAGTATGGCTCATGTAGAAGATGAGAAGAAGGAATTGGTTCGTGAAGTGCATAGATTGGCCTGGTTAGGTGTCCAATTAGTGGATTTCACCAAGGGTGGATTCATGGTTCATCATAGTTCCGAATCATCCTTTGTGGTTGATGTGAAGTCTAAGCAACATCTTGATCCTATTTTGATGGAATTGAAAGAATCGGTTCTCACCAAGTCCGTAGAGGCTTTCTCCCAAGAGGGAGATAGGGTGCTTAAGTACCAAGGTAGATTATGTGTTCCGAATGTTGATGGCTTAAGAGAGCAAATTTTAGAAGAGGCTCATGGTTCACGATATTCTATTCATCCGGGAGCCACCAAGATGTACCGTGATTTATAGAAGTCTATTGGTTGAATGACATGAAAAAGGATATAGCCAGTTTTGTGGCTTAATGTCCGAATTGCCAACAAGTCAAGGCCAAACACCAAAAAACTGGAGGTTTATTCCAAGATATAGATATTCCCACTTGGAAGTCGGAGGAGGTGAATATGGACTTTGTTGTGAGTTTGCCTCACACTCGAAGGCAACATGATTCTATTTGGGTCATTGTTGATAGGATGACGAAATCAGCCCATTTCATTCCCGTCAAGGTTACCTTTTTGGTGGAAGACTATGCCAAGTTGTATATCAAGGAGGTAGTGAAGTTGCATGGGGTCTCTTTGTCTATCATATTGGATCGAGGTACTCAATTTACTTCACATTTTTGGAATGCTTTCCAACAAGGGCTTGGTACCAATGTTAAACTTAGTACTGCTTTCCACCCTCAAACGGATGGTCAAGCCAAACGCACTATTCAAACCTTAGAGGACATGTTGAGGGCGTTTGTAATTGATTTCAACGGTAATTGGGACGACCATCTCCCATTGATCTAATTTGCCTACAACAATAGTTACCACTCTAGCATTACCATGGCTCCGTTTGAAGCACTATATGGTAGAAGGTGTAGATCGCCGGTGGGTTGGTTTGAAGTAGGTGAATTTGCTCTAATTGGCGAAGAACTATTTTATGATGCCATTGAGAAAGTTCGACTCATTAGAGAAAGGTTGAAGACGGCCCAAAGTCAGCAAAAGTCCTATGCCAGCAATAGAAGAAGGGATCTTGAATTTGAGGTTGGTGATTGGATCTACTTGAAAATCTCACCTATGAAGGGTGTGATGAGATTTGGCAAGAAGGGGAAACTTAGTCCCCGGTATGTGGGCCCATACCAAATCTTGAAACGTATTGGGAAAGTTTCTTATGAGGTGGACTTGCCAAATGAGTTGGCTTTGGTTCACCCGGTGTTTCATGTTTCCATGCTCAAGAAGTGCATTGGTGATCCGGTATCCATCCTTCCTTTAGAGGGTTTAGGAGTTGATGAGAACCTTTCTTATGAAGAGGTCCCAATTGAGATTTTGGACCGGCAAGTGAAAAAGTTGAGAAATAAGGAAGTAGGTTCCGTTAAGGTTCTATGGAAGAATCACTTAGTTGAGGGTTCTAGATGGGAGGCCGAGGCCGATATGAAGTCCCGTTATCCTCATCTTTTTCCTTCTACTCCTATCCTAACTCGAGGTGAGTAATTTCACTTGAGTTTTAAGTGTTATGGGAGTCATGTGAATTGTATGAATTTTCCATGATTCCTTTATATTATGCATGCTTTTGTGAGAATTCATGTTAAAGCATAAATGGAGTTTTCATGATTTATATGTTCCTCATGTTGATTTGCATTTTAGTATGATGATTGCATTTTTTACTTCATGAGGTGAATTGATGAACATGCTTAATGATGTGTTGATGAGATGACATGTTGGCTCTATGTTGTTGTGTTGAGCTTGCATGAGTTGGAGAAAGTAATTCCTCCCATGTTGATGTTAATCGATGAATTTCATGCATATTGGATTAGTAGATGTAGTTCCTACTTTCTTATATTGCATTGGCCATGTTGTGAAAGGGAGTCGAAGTTTCCTCCTTCGAAATTGTGTACGATGTGATTAGTTCATTTTTAGTTTTAGCACATTTTGAAACGTCAAGGTAAGATTCGTAACATGACCTCCCAAGGTTAGCACTAGTGCTTGAGTCCCTAAACGTCAAGGCATGCCCCGCCCCCCCAACGAACCCCCAAGGATCCTTGATAAGGGCTAAGGGGGTACTCAAAAGTTGTCCAAAAATAGTGTCATCCACGAAGGTGGAACCACGAGGCATGGATTGACTCAATCCCCGTAGATGGCAGTCGTGAGTCAAGACTTAGCTCCCCCAATCCTCCAAGTCTCACTACCTAACAACGCCTTGCCAGTATGGGGAGTCACCCAACCTACGGACCGTAGGTGGGTGGCATGGGTTGAGACTTAGTCTCCCCAACCCTTGGCTTGATTTTCCCCTCTCTGACCCAAACCACGAAGGACTAATACGGTCCATGGTTCCACCCACGCCTCGTAGGTGGGGGTTTCGTGGGTGGGGGTCTGCAAAAGGTTGTTCAAGTCAGCTAAGGGTCCAACATTCCAATAAAATTCTAATTAATTAAGTATGGGTGGGGACGGTTATTATAAGTTATTTTAGACCCATATAAATAGTTTTAAGTCATTAAACTTCACTTAACTCCTCATAACTCACAAGACCCAAACTCAAACCCACTTCCCTCTCAAAATATTCTCTCTCTAGACTCCATTGAAGATAAAAGAAGAAGCTCAAGCTAGGAGTTCAAGATCCATCCTTTTCACTCTAATTTCTAGAGGAATTCATCAATCAAGGTATGGGAGACTTGATTCATGGAACACTTTTCTCCATGAAGCCCTTCATCTCTTTGATTTCAAACTCATCAAACTAGGGTTTTCATTCTAACCATGGGTTCTTCCTAAAACAATTTCATTATGTTAATTGTCTTATATTATGGATGATTTGATGTTTAATGGTGATTTTTATTGTAAAATTCCCCATGAACACATGTACTCCCCCGTGACCCAAATTTCATGAATTGTGATGGGTGTATTGATGCAAGATGATTACTATGAATTGTATCTATGTTAATCTAGTTATTGAATCTTGTTTTATTCATGCCTATTGTAGTATCTTTAGGTGTAATTGTGATACATGATTCATGACCCTTGAGTGGGGGTAAATTGCTAGGGTTTGTGTAGGATGATGAAGGTTGTATATGAACTCATCGTTCACCTATGTAGGGATGATGTTATGGCTATAGTGTATTGGTGATATTGATGCAATACCCTCTTCCCCTACACCCTTACACTTATCTATGCATTAAAGAACAATGATTATGATATTAATGTTGTGTTGATTAAAAAGGGCACTCTCATGAACATGATGTGAAAGACTTACTCACATCTAAGGATTTTAAGGGTGAAAGGCTATTCTCACCTAAAGAATCCATGAGCTGCCATTATACGATCATGGTTGAGTGTTAGGCATTCTTCCATGAATATGATTATAAAGTAAAGACTTAACATGA
Organism: Solanum acaule; assembly: GCA_036250505.1. Taxonomy (NCBI): domain Eukaryota; kingdom Viridiplantae; phylum Streptophyta; class Magnoliopsida; order Solanales; family Solanaceae; genus Solanum; species Solanum acaule. Next base: position 5,570 of record JAJOOR010017509.1, read on the forward strand.
TTATTAAAGGGAAATTAGGCTTAGCACCGAGTGGATAGGAACAAGAGATGGAAACCTTTTACCTCAGTTAGTACGAGTTTCTAGTAGCAATCTCCCTATCCAATAACTATGTGTCCACATAGGTCTCTTAGCTAGTGGATCCACCTATAAGCTAAACATGTTAGTTCTACCTTAGGAAAGTAGAACACGTCTTTTCGGTGTGGGTTCATGACACCGAATTCCATGTAGCTCACATGGTTTATGTCGGTTAAGGCTAAACTTCCCTACATGATAAGAACAAGATCCATGACATGACATGAACAAGAACATGAACTAAGAACACAAACATGAGTCATGTGCTATGATTACTTGAGGGGTCTTACTTAGTATGAGTGGGGCTATAGGACTTCGCTTATACATTGCACAAGGGAGCTTGGAGAGTGATTGTGGTATGTGATTGGCAACATGATGTTTTATGAAGTTAATGTATGCTATGTATGAACATGAACCATGAATATGAATATGAACATGAACATGAGCTATATCTATGACTTCTTAATAGGCTTTGCTTAGTATGAGTGGGGGTATGGGACTTCACTTGTACATTGCACAAGTAGACCTATGAAGGGGTTATGGTGTGGTTTACTTATGACATGAATATGTATGAATCCGTGTATTCATGATATGAGTTGGTGTTAGGAATGACTTTCTTATTATGAACTATAAACATGATGTTTTCCTTGTCTATGATTGTTGGCTTGGATGAGGTTAACGTAAGTTATGCATGATTATGGTAGCCTAAGGTGGCTTATGGTATGGTTTGACTTGGTGATTACCCTAAATGTGCATAACGACTTTTAAACTTGATAAAGGAATGATTTCAACTAAATGTCCCTTTTTGCATGATTTAAGGATTTTATGCATGCTTCTATACTTAGTACAATTAATTGTGCTAACCCATTTTCTCTACATTTTATTATAAGTGTAGGTTCCGGTCGTTGAGGCACTATTTCCTTTCAAGTGAAGCTTGGGTTGACTATTCCCTAAGCTTGGTGAGTCCTCAAGTTCGAGGACGGATTATCCATTTCTTAAGTTTCTATTATATTTTGGTATATTGAGACTTTATTGATGTAAAGGGCTAAGTCCCTATCTTTGTATTCTGAAATGTTTTTGATGGGGGATGAGACAATGTCTAGACTCTTATGATTTTCCTTTATGAAAATTAAGTTTGACTTCTATTGTAAAATCTTAAAATTGTCTGTGTCATTACCATGTCTTTATGTAATGATTATGCTAAGGGCTTGTATGAGACCCCTTCGGGGTCAAGTACGCCATGTTACATCTAGGGGGTACCCCTAGGTCGTGAGAGTCAACCCAAAGGACATCACCAGGAACTCATAATGGCCATAACAGGTCCTAAATGCAGTCTTAGGGATGTCCTCTGCCCTAATCTTCAACTGGTGGTAACCAGACCTCAAAGCAATCTTTGAGAACACTGAAGCTGGTCAAATAGGTTATCAATCCAAGGCAGAGGATATCTATTCTTCTTGTCACCTTATTCAGTTTCCTATAGTCAATGCACATGTGCATCGCACCGTCCTTCTTCTTTAGAAAAATAATGGGAGCACCCCAAGGTGATACACTAGGTCAGATGAATCCCTTACACAAGAGATCCTGATGCTGAACATTGAGCTCCTTGAGCTCTGCAGTAGCCATCCGATATGGCAGAATAGAAATAGGTCGGGTACCCGTCTCAAGCTTAATCGAAAAATCAATATCAAGCTCTAGGGTAGGCCAGGTAGGTCTGTAGGAAACTCATCTTAGAAGTCATGAACAACAGGAACTGACTTAACTTGAGGGGTCTCCCTACTCACATCAGTCCCATAGGCCAAATATGATAAGCGCCCGCTAGCCACTAGCCTCCTAGCCTGAATAAAAGAGATAACCCCAACCGGTGTGCTACTATGAGAGCCTTGCCACACCACCAAAAGAATACCAGGAATGGCTAAGGTAATGATCTCGGAGAAGCAATCTAAAACAGCGTGATAAGAGGATAACCAGTACATGCCCAGAATCACATCGAAATCAACCATGTCATGCAATATAAGGTCAGCTTGGGTGTCACTTCCCTGGATAGTAACTAAGCAAGATCAAAATACCTGATCCACTACCAAAGACTCACCCACAGGGGTTGATAACGCTCAACTACACTTCATCCAATACCTAGTGTAGGCGATTGCAATATAGTATAAACCCAACGAAGAGTTGTGGTCGATTCCAAAGGGAGTGAAACGGTAGAGAATTCAATTACGAAGTGGAAGTCATGTTCTAATCGGTTGTACGAATAGAAATTATCGAAATCATTAGATTAAATATAAGGGGTTGACAACAAGTGTTAAAATAGGGGAATAAGTTTTGTCAATTAACAACTACGAAAATAGGGGAGTGATCAAGTAGATAAGGATACTTGGGGATGTGATCGATTAATTACCAATTTCTTTTGTGCGGGTGATTACTAATTACAAAAAGTCTTTGAATCTTAGTGGGTAGGTTAGGCTTTAGATGTAATAGTCATCTCTCGATCAACTATCACGAATCAAGTGAGTTCTCTCGAACTTCAACAACCATCATACTATAAACAACCCAAAACCTCAATTTATCTACTCTCTCGAGCTAGATAGGTAGGATCGAATAAAGATTCACTCTCTCGAGTTGTAGACACAACATCTCAATAACTACAATTATCGATTGATAACCTTAATTCTAAAAACTCTTTCTCAAGCAAGCATATAATACTAGACTAAAACTGCATTTGCAACTACAATTCATAAGTTAAAACTCAATTATTAATGGAACCCACTTCAAAATAGCAATTAAATCAGCAATTACGAACACCCATAAGCTAATTTATACAATTAATCACACCCCCAAGAATGGGGTTTTTTTGCCACACCTTATAAAAAGTAGGAAATTATTACCAACTACATTCTCCATAAGCTGGGTAGTAAAACCCGCATCTTTACAATGCTCCGAATTAGCTCAGTATCAAAAACCCAACTTGAAAATCTACTAGAAAATTCAAAAACTTAGAAAAACAATGTTTCAATCAAAAACCCAGAGTCTCACAATGGATTGATGTTTTCTTGTCTTTTTAAAATCCAATTTATATGTTCCCAGATTTTTGCCTGTGGGGTCATTCGACGGTATAAGTTGACCATCGCCGACCAAGTCAACGATGCGCCAAGTGTTCTTCATCATCATCATTTTGCCTTGACTCTTCATCATTCAGACCTTGAAACTTTAGGTGATCAAGGTCTTTGTCAATTACATCGCTAAGTTGGCTTTTCCCTACGCTAGAAAATTTGACAAGATGAAGTCCCACTCTGTGAGTCGCCGATTAGCTATGGCGATCATTATCTTCAGCCTTTTTCATCTTTTATGCTCTTTTTTGTCCGGTAATGTCCCTGTCTTGGTCTTTGCCTTCATAGATGCAAATTAGCATTTAAACATCAATTCAGAGCACAAAATAGGTATCGAGGCACTAATACAATGAAAAACAAACCCTAAATGAGTCAAAATCCCACACTCATCATCACCCCCAACTTAAACTTTTGCTTGTCCTCAAGTAAAACAAAAGATCAATCAGTTCAATTAGGATGTCTACAAACATTGCTACTTATGACTCAACACGAATGCACACAAGAGGTTCAAACTACTCATGCAAAGTTCAATTGTGCACTCTATGATTCAAACTGTGACTAACCATTATTAAATAGAACTCAAGCTCACAATGCTTCCTTCAAATGCAAGTTCAAGCTCAACAAAAGCATTCAAATACCCTCACACCAAGAATGATTCCATGCTCACACAAAACTTATCAACAATGTAGACTTTCGAAATAAAATATGACACTCACACTCCCAAAGATAAACACATGCATGACTCTACCCATAGGCTTGCCCTTATTTTCCAACCAACAATATTTTCAACACACTTAAGGTGACAAAGGTCTTTCAAGGCTTGTGCCTAGGTTGAGCGTAAAGGTATGATCATTTTGGTTTAGTGACTTCTACCTTCATGAAGCATGGCCTGCATTTCACTTTTTCCTTCTCTTTCACACTAAATGATTTTCACAATCCATCATATGTTCATATAAGCATGAGTCAATGGATACCCCATTTATTTTGCTCATTTCACAAGCTTTATTTCACAAACTCTTTTCTTTTTCAATCTTTTTCTACTTTCCCATTTTTCTTTTCTCTTTTTTTACATTGAGGGGTTCCATCTTTTTCAACATGATCCTTCAAGGGTGAATTTTTCAAACTTCTTGATTTTACTCATTTTTCACCATGCCCCAAACTTAGGCCTTTGGCCTAAGTTGGATATTCAAATGAACCAATACTTCATGAAGGTTATAGGTGATGAGACAAAGAGTTCAAAGTTGTTCAAGTTTCTTTCAAAAAAAATGATAGTCTCAAATGGTGCCAAGCTAGGTTCACACTCTCACAAGGTGGTCACAAAGAGGTATAAGAACAATTTTGGTTCAAAGTTTGCCGAAGCTCATCTCAATCGCTTGCTTACATCAATCGATTGGACTAACGGGGCAAGTTCTAGGTATTACCAAGAACAAGTTTCAAGAAATCTCACCACACGTGGCATTCGACACAATCATCAAACAAGGCTCTACAATTTTCATAGAGCGTGCAACGATCATCACAAGAGATAAACTCAACAACCGGCTAGTCACAATGAGATGCTAGGATTTCACATATCACTTATGTAACTCAATTTGCCTCATCGGAGCCGTGCACTCATATTGTTCGATCGAGAGCACTATTCAAGTCATCGGTATTGATCACAACAGACACTCGAAATTACAAGAGAACAACCACATTCAAACACATCAGGAGGTGGCAATTTTTAAAATGGGTCAAAACCATCAAACACATTTAAAAACCAATAGATCATAAACCAATATATATATCAACAAAATCCAACATTCACAAAAAACAATCACAAACATAGAATATCTAGAAAATACCCTAAAAGAGGTAGGTATGTAAATACCTCACCCCGCCAAACTAATCTAGCAATTGTCCTCAAATGCGCAAAAACAGTAAAACCAGTCTAAAAATAATAACAGAAAGAGAGTCAAAAGAAGCATCCTGCCAGGCAAATCCTGGGATGAACTATTCATGTCGGTGACCTACTCTGTCTAGGCATCAGTTCCCGATTCAACACTATCCTTTGCTCCACCAGAGCCCATCATCGAAGTATCTCTCACAGAAGCCGCCACAGCTGTTTAGACCATAGCTTCCACAAGATCCTCCAAATCCTCATACAGTGTTGCGCTTTGTATACCCTGCTCATCCTTATCGGTCTCAGCCTCAGACGCAACATCAACCTCATCCATAGCAACATCTCTAGTAGTAGCCGAAGGAATCTCGAAACTGGCCGGGAAATATGTACTCGGAACCTCAGGGATCTCTACCATACTAAATAGCATAGATAGATTGGTGGACTTCAGGTCATCAACATCTCTCCGCAGCCCAACAATATCGGCCTTAAAGGCCATCATATCATCAGAAGTACCCTTACTCTACTCACAAGCCTATACCTTCACAATAAGGGCATCCAGTGCAAATTTGTGGGAATGTATCAACTCTCTGTGCTCTCTCAACTCAGCCCTAATCGGGGCCAATGAAGCAAATCGCCCTCTTAATCAACCCAAGCATAGAGGCCTCTACCCGGGAGGCACGCACACCAGCAGGCTGGGCCAGGTGGCCTATTTTGTAAGAATGGCCTAGGTGATAGGGGGTCGGGAAGAATCAGCAGCAACATGAGGGGGAACGACAATCAAACTAGGGCAAAACTAGAGGTACCAAGAGTACATGTAGGCTCACTGGCCTGAGAGGGGAAGCATTGCCTCTATTGGCAACATCTTAACATCGACTATCGGGGACGTATCCTCTAATGCAACTCTCTTGCGATCAGCCTCATCCCTTATATACTCGGCCTCTATTCGCCGGATGTCAGTAGAGGACGTGAGAGTCACTTGCACATCTGTCTTAATAATCACTGGAACATGGGCCCACCTGCACAGTTCAGTAATTAAGACTAGAAAGGGGAGAGAGGTCTCACTCTTCTTGGCCGTCATGGCCATCTCTTGCTTGATGAGCAGACCTAGATTAAGTCTATTCGGGTTCATGATACAACCCAAACACGCAGCCTTCAGATGCCAAAGTATTGATTCATTATATGATGGCATCAGTGTGCTGTTAATGAACCCGAACTAATATATGGCAGCTACATTCAGGTCCTTCTTCCCAATTGGAACACCGGCCTCAATCTATCGTGGTGTAGTGTTAGAAATAAGTGGTGCCAACAAACCCTTTAAATCATCGAGGGTCTTCATCTGGTTTTTATCAATATAGTAGTGCATCACGTTCACGTACAGCCTAGCACCTCATTGATATCGGTGTTGCTTCACTTCACCTTCTGTCCCTATACTACCAAATGATCAACCGACTTAAATGCATTGGTCTTCTTCTTTCCTTTGGGAACCAGCTTTCAGTACTCGACATGGAACTCCCGAACCGAAGTAGGAATGTATGAGCCTTAAGGCTCGTGAAGATCTTGAACTTGTGGAACTTTATGGTGTTCCACACCTCCAGCTACCGATCTATAACCCTATTTAGGCAACCGCTTCTCTTCTAAAATTGTCCTCAAAATATCGACATTTAATCTATTTAGTGATCGGGGAGGAGGAACCTGAGCTGGTGGTACCTGCTCCACTATCTGTGCTAGAGGTGGAAGAGGCGTAGAAGTTACTGGGATCCGAGTTGGATCAGGCATCGCCTTGGAGCGTAGCTTCGCACTCTTAGCTTTGACAAGTTTATCGTCTTCCAGCTCAGATGCGGAGGCTGGAAATTGTCCTCTGAATGACCCTCATTATCAGAGGTAGTGAGGTGAGTCATATAGACGCCCTCGCTGTCAGAGCTCACCTCCGATGGTGTGGGGACAACTGGACCCTTGCATTTACCCTTTCTCCCAGTTGGAGGAAGTTTTGTCGGAGCATTCTGGAGGATGCAGCCCCCTCATTTGTCACAATTCCTCGTGCCCGCTTTCGGGGCGGTTGATTTCTCCCACGTACTGTTAATCTATCCATACCTGCAAAACAAAGTCAAATACGTTAGACTTAGTTCAGAAAAATTCTCTAAGTGTAAAAATTGTAGAAAGACTTACCGAGTCGATCAGCGAGTCACCGAACCAATTTGGCGAACCAAGACGGGCTCGCGAATGTTCTAGAACAGTATTACTCAAAAATTAGCACAAATCAGTGTGGAGGGACTTTCGGCGGATTGCCGACACCATTCGGCGAACTAAAAGTAGCTTGCCATATGTTACAGAATATTTTTAAAAAATTGGGACGCAGAAGGGCGATCAAAAGGGACATTTGATGAGTCACCGAGTGAACTCGACGAGCTCAGGCTTATCACCAAAAGTTACAGAACACAATTCACAAAAATGAAGGATAGAAAGGCGATCCAGGGGTCTTTGGGTGAACTGTTGAATCACTCAACGAGCTCGACATAACTTACTGAATAGTCCAACGTGCCAGATTTTTACCCCAACCTTCAAATTCTAACCCACACCCAATGAAAACAAAATTAAACACCTATTATATGCAATTAAGCCCAGACCCATATTACCCAGGACCTTAGGGTACTCAGACTTCCCCCGTTTTGGCCAAAATTGGCCAATCAATGTCTTTTGCCCTTAATAATGACGCCAATCGCTCTATCATTGGGCAAAATCAGACAAACGTCAGAATTGCGGTTACTCAGACTTCACCCCACTTTACCCACAAATAAATCAACACAACCCACATAATATTATCAATCAAACACACATGATTTCACAATTAAAGGTCAATTAACACAAAATGAAGTAGGATACAGGCATGTATTACCAACAAAAATTCAACCAATAAAAAATACATAAATATAACAACAAAGCAATGATCGCGCATTTGAAATTTCCAAAATATAAAGGTGGGGTTCGGATAACCAACCTCAAAAGCAAATGTTTGGACGCTAGGCTAGCAAAGTACCAATTTTTCCCCTGAGTGATTCATCCAACACAAAAATGCAATAAAATACAAGTACGAGAAACTAATGAGCGGTTATGAAAGTGTAGAAGTCGAAAAGCATGAAATGAGGGAGAGTTTTAAATTTAAAAATGGTATATCCCTTTTGACTCTTCAGTTTGCACTTAATTCGGCGACACTCACTTATGCCGCTGACCCATTCGGCGATGCGGCAAATGGCTTTTTAGCCTGCCGAGTTTTACAGAACGTCTAGCTAACTAGGTGGTTCAAACGGTGATTCAAGTCGGGCTCACTGACTGGTTCCTAGGATTGCCTAACTGCTCATTTTCCCAAAATTTCAATTTTTCAACCTGCACATTCAACGCCTATTATTCAAATAACATTTATAAAAGATTAAAAACTTGGGTTGCCTCCCAAGAAGCACCGTATTTAACATCGTGGCACGATATGGATACGCTTTCAAGGTTCGTTCTTTAGGTTAACCAAGGTATCAGTTGGTAAATTTCCTTTTGGCCTAGGGTTCAAATGAGAAGAAATCTGACCCATTTGCGTTTTTAGCTACTTAATGGATACCAAGTGATAAGTAATTGTTTGATTTAGAGTTGAGACGTCATCTTTCATATCTTTAAGCACTTTGCCCGACCTTTCCACTTTATTAAAAATGCATGCAAGAATATCTTCAGTACAAAAGTTTTCTGGGTCAGCCCTTTGCTCTTTTGGATTTTGACACTCATGGAGAGGAACATATCTCTCTTTTTCACCATCTCGCTCCCTCCAGTTTGTACCATGGTCACGCCACTCTCTATCACAATCCTTCCAATCTTCATCACAATCTCTATTCCAACCTTGGTTCCACCTGGCCTTGGATAATTTTGGCAGAAGCCTCCTCCTTGATTTGCTAGAAAGTGTAGTTTTTCACTGTACAAAGCTTCAAAGTGTGCATCATCGAGATTTACTCCTCTAACTCCAACTACATTCACGGCCCTTGAACCACTACCCATAACAAAGCCACAATCAAGAATAAGTACCCTATCCCCAGGATTGATGACTTGTTTGACCAACTTCAGGGTGCTAGTCATTTCTCAAAGATAGACCTCAGATCTGGTTATCATCAACTCAGAGTCAAAGATATTGACATCCCAAAAATAGCCTTCAGAACTAGATATGGTCATTATGAATTTATATTTATGTCATTTGGACTAACCAATGCTCCTATAGCTTTCATTGATTTGATGAACAAAGTGTTCAAGCAGTATTTAGACTTGTTTGTTATCGTCTTTATTGATGATATCCTCATTTACTATAGGAATAAGGAAGAACAAGCGACTCATTTGAGGGTTGTCCTACAAACCTCAAGGATCGCTAGTTATTCGCTAAGTTTAGCAAATGTGAGTTTTGGTTGATATATGTTGCTTTCCTTGGTTATATTGTGTCTAGCGAAGGGATCCGATTGGATTCTCAGAAAATAGAAGCAGTGAAACAATAGCACATACCTACCTCTCCTACAGATATTAGAATTTTCTTGGGTTTGGCTGGTTATTACAGAAGGTTTGGGGAAAGATTTTCATCCATAGCTTCTCCATTGACTATGTTGACTCAGAAAAAGGTTAAGTTTTAGTGGTCAGATGATTGTGAGAAAAGCTTCACATAACTGAAAAGTAGGTTGACTACAACTCCTGTTTGGACTCTACCAGAGGGTTCAGACGGTTATGTGATCTATTGTGATGCCTCTAGAGTCGGCCTAGGTTTTGTGTTGATGTAGCAAAGTAAGGTTATAGCTTATGTTTCTAGATAGCGTAAGGTGCATGAGAAGAACTATCCAACTCATGACCTCAAGCTTGCAGCAGTGGTGTTTGCTCTTAAGATTTGGAGACATTACTTGTATGGTGTTCACATAGATGTGTTCACAGACCATACGAGCCTTCAGTATGTGTTCACCCAGAAAGAGTTGAATCTTCACCAGAGGAGATGGTTGAGTTCCTCAAAGATTATGATATGAATGTGCTTTACCATCCTGGTAAGGCCAATGTAATAGTAGATGTTTTTAGTAAACTATAAATGGGTAGTGTAGCACATGTTGAGGAAGAAAGAAATGAACTAGCAAAGGATGTTCACAAGCTTGCTCGCTTGGGAGTTCGCCTTATGAGCATATCGGATGGTAGTGTAACAGTTCAGAATGGCTTCAGAATCTTCATTGGTAGCAGAGATTAAGGAAAAGAAAGAAAATGATCCGATATTGCTTCAACTAAAGGGTGCAGTTCATCAACAGAAAGTAGAGATTCTCCCAAGGAGGAGATAGTGTGCTCCGCTATCAGGGTCAATTATGTGTTCCTAAGATGGGTGAGTTGAGACAACATATTCTTGTAGAAGCCCATAACTCCAGGTATTCTATTCATCCAGGCGCCACTAAGTGTATCATTATCTTCAGGAATTCTATTGGTGGAATGGTGTGAAAAGGGATATAGCGGATTTCATGGCTAAGTGCCCTAATTACCAGCAAGTGAAGGTAGAACATCAGAAACCAGGAAGTATGACTTAAGAGATCAACAGTCCCACTTAGATGTGGGAAGTGATCAATATGGACTTCATTACAGGTTTACCTCATACTCGCAGATAGCATGACTCCATTTGGGTGATAGTTGACAGAGTTACTAAGTCTGCGCACTTTTTGGCTGTTATGACTACAGATTCGGCAGAGGACTACGCCAAGCTTTACATTAATGAGGTAGTAAGGTTGCATGGAGTTCCTTTGTCTATAATCTCATATAGAGGTCCTCAGTTTACCACTCATTTCTAGAAGTCATTTCAGAAAGGTCTTGATACTCAGGTTAATCTTAGCACAGTATTTCATCCACAGACGGATGATCAGGAAGAGCGTACCATTCAGACCTTAGAGGACATGTTGAGAGCTTGTGTGATAGACTTCAATGGTAGTTGGGATAATCACCTTCCTCTTATAGAGTTCGCCTATAATAATAGTTACTATTCCAGCATTTAGATGCCCCCTTATGAGGCACTATATGGGCATAGTTGCAGATCTCCAGTTGGTTGGTTTGAAGTAGGTGAACCAGCCTTGAGAGGACCAGATTCGGTTCATGGTGATATGGAGAAAGTTCAGCTCATTAGAGATAGACTTAAGGTAGGCAGATGTAAGGAGAAGGGACTTGGAGTTCCAAGTTGATGATTGGGTTTTCCTAAAAGTGTCACCTATGAAAATGGTGATAAGATATGGAAAGAAAGGGAAGCTCAGTCTTAGATATGTAGGCCTTTACAATATTTTGAAAAGAGTTGGTAAAGTGGCTTATGAGTTAGAGTTGCCAGCAGAACTAGAAGCAATGCATCCGGTCTTTCACATTTCGTTATTGAAGAAGTATGTGGGTGATCCAGCATCTATTTAACCTTTAGAAAGTGTGGCTGATAGTCTGACTTATGAAGAGGTACCAGTTGAATTTCTTGATCGTCAGGTTCGAAGGTTAAGAAACAAAGAAGTCGCTTCAATTAAGGATTTGTGGAGGAGTCAATCCGTAGAGGGAGCTACTTGGGAAGCAGAAGCAGCCATGCTTCCGATTCCATTCCAGCTTGAGGTAATAGTTCCTCTCCAGGTTTTCAATCATTCATGCGTAGCTTTAGTCTTAGTATCTTTTTCCTTCAGTTTATACTTGCATTTTCAGCATATTTTCATGTTCTTGGAACTTAGTTCAGTCAGAAATCAGTTTCCAGTATTTAGTGGTAGGGTTGCAACTCTTCCCCTCCATATTCGACTAGTTTAGTCTTCATTCGAGGACGATTGTTTCCAAAGGGGAGATAATTTAACACCCTATATCCTAGACAGACTATATTTCAGAAATCAGATGTTACAGGTGCCACCGACGGGCACCACCCACGGACCGTAGGTGGGCTCCGTGGATGGCCACATGCAACCCTCCCTAGAAATAGCCCAGAAAATATTCTAAGGAATGACCCATGGCCGGACCCACGGATCATAGGCCAGACCACATATCGTGGTCCTGGTCCATAGGTCGAGTCCCCAAAATCTAGTGTCTGAAGCCAAACGATGGTTGACCAGGACGAACCATCGGTCCATCCATGGTCCGTCGGTCAGGTCCGTCAGTTGGCACCGACAAATTTTAAGTTAGGAGTCGTTTGGTCGTTTCCCTATGCGTTGGACCCCTAACTACGTAGTTTTGGTCAGTTTTAACCTAGTGACTTAATTAGAACTTACCCTAATCAATCATTCACCAAAATCATTCAAACTTAGAGCAAAAGAGGAAGAAAGAGGCGACCGTTTTCCTCAAGAACACGCAGCAAGGTTTCTTCAGTTCCAGCCCCAAAATCGAAAGGTTTCTCTGTGAATTTCGTCACTAGTTATGTGGGATTTCACTAGTGATTTCCTTTCACCCATTAGGTCCCTATAATTTAGTCAGATTCTTGATTCCCTCCATATTATCTAGACCTAGGGTTTCTAGAATTTCAACAAATTACTATGATTTAGTTATTTTAACATTCTTAATTAGATTATCATGCCTTAGTATTATTTTTTCCTAGATTCTTGCATAAACTCAGAACCCTAGTTATGTAGTTCTTTTAGTTCATAAATTACATTAGCTAGGAAAGATAAACATATATACATGCCTCAGTTTACGAATGTTTCATTATCAGAAATAAATGTTGCATATTCAGATTTGCATGTCATATATTTGAGCTATCCAGTTTACTTCGGTTATGTTATAAATTTCACATATTTAGTTGGGAGTGGGCTTTATATCGAGTTGGACTAGGGTCAATCACCCTCAAGTCCCAAAACTACGTGCCCTATAGGTTATAAGTCCCCTCTGTGGGCATCAGTTTAGTGATCACGACAGTCATGCCTCTATTCCTTGGGCAAGGTATATTGGGTCCTTTCGATGGGGCGCATACATCGGACTCCACATTTATCTCATGTGGTTTTATGTCAGTTATTAGTAGCTCTCACAATCAGACTCTAGTGTATTTGACCAGGTTTTTAGTTATACTTCAGCATTTAGCCTCAGCATGTTATGTACTTGGTCATTGCATTCAGTTTAGTTCTTTTCAGTGTATTTCAATATTTACATCATGTTCAGATTATGTCACTATTCAGTTTTAGTCTATCCTGCATGCTCAGTACCTTTCAAGTACTGTCAAATACTATGCGCTACATCTTCTCATGATGTAGGTTCAGGTACTCAGCATTTAGATCACGCATAGATAGGTTCCTGATCTCCCGTTCACCAGCATCAGTGGTGAGCCCTCATTCTTCGAGGACGATTGACATGATTATCCTTCTACTTTCAGTCTTTAGTTTCAGTTTTGCTAGATTTAGCTGGGGCATGTCCCAACATCTCTAGTTAGTTAGAGGAGGCTTTATTTCAAACATAGTTAAATTCAGTTTTAGCTTAGGAGTTTGATCTTTCAGCTGTCATTAAACTCACAGTTTATTTACTTTGATAGTAATGGGTATTCCCCATCATTTCAGTTATATGTTGTTTTAAACTTCCACATAGTATTCTCTTATTTCAGTAAATCTTTAAGTATGCTTATGATATGCCAGTACGGTTAGCTTGGGGTCACTCGTGATCCTAGGTACCTTGTTTACGTCCAGGGGGTAGCCTCGGGCCATGACAGGTAGGATCGAATTAAGATTCACTCACTCGAGCTAAAACCACAACAACCCAATCACTACAATTATCAATTCATAATCTTAATTCTAAAACCTCTTTCTCAAGCAAGCTTAGAATACTAGACTAGAACTGCATTTGCAACTTCAATTCATAAATTTAAACTCAATTTTCAATCGAACCCACTTCAAAATAGCAATTAAATCAGTAATTTCTAACCCCATAAGCTAATTTAGACAATTAGTCACATAATCACATACCTAAGAATGTGAGTTTTAGCCACACATTATAAAAAGTAGGAAATTAGTACCAACTACATTCTCCATAAGCTAGGTAGTAAAATCCACGTCTTTACAATGCTCCGAATTAGCTTACTATCGAAAACCAAACTTTAAAATCTACTAAAAAACTCAGAAAAACAATGTTTCAATCAAAAACCCAGAGTCTCACAATGGATAGATGCTCTTTTCTATATTTGAAAATCAATTTATACATTTCCAGATTTTTGCCTGCGGGATCATTCGCGGTATAAGTCGAGCATCGCTGACCAAGTTGGCGATGCGCCAAGTGTTCTTCATCATCGCCATTTTACCTTGACTTTTCATCATTCAGACTTGTAACTTTAGGCGATCAAGGTCTTTGTTGTCGATCCATTTGGCGGTTCGCCGAAGGTCCAATTCCATCGCCAAGTTGGCTTATCCCCAAAGCTGGCATGCTGGAACATTAGGCGAGCTTAAGTGCCACTTGGCGAGTTGCGGAGTGTCTTTGGTGATTGTAAGCTTTCATTATCCTTGCCTTGCTCTCTTGCCTTCATAGCTACAAATTAGTATTTAAACATCAGTTTAGAGCACAAAATAGGCATCGACAACACTAATAATATGAAAAACAATCCCTAAATGAGTTGAAATCATAGACTCATCAGGGGTCGACACACGCAACGGTGTTACTAGAGGCTCAGAACTCATACTTAAGTGAGAAGTATAGTAAATAGAAACATACGAAAAAGTAGAGCCCGGATTAAATAAAGTCAAGGTGGGTTGCTGGCATAAAATAATCGTACATGTGATCATATCATTTGATGCCTCAACCTCCGCCCTCGCTGGAGTCTTATAGAAATGGATATGTTCGCCTCATCCCTGACCATCAAGCCTACTACCTTATCTACCTCCCCAAGGACGACCCTGTATACCTTGATAACCACCTTTACAGTCCTGAACCTAACCACGACCTCTAGCTAGAGGTGGTGGTGGAGCTGGTAAAGCTAGGGGAGTTGCCTCAGGAGCGAGAGCAATCTAATTATGTTGAGGGCAGTCCCTAGCCCAATGACCCATCTCACCACACTCAAAACAACCTTGCCGAGGAAAACTCCTAGAAAAATAGCCACCATGGCTTGAAGAAAGCGACTGAAACACCTCGTGGCCTTGACTAGAATTAGCCTCGCTCCGATCACTATTTGATGTCTTAAGAGAGGCCTAGATAGGCCGTCTAAACTGACCCATTCGAAATTGTCACCCCATCCTGTCATGATAACCCCTAGACTTGGTGTGGGAGTCACTATAGTTGCCCTCATGCCTAGCCCTCTTCTCGGTTCCCCTTTAGGCCTCGCGAAGATGCTCCATAGTACGAGCATGGTGAACTACATCTAAAAAGGATCGACCCACAAAAACCAAGGACTGGGTCTCAAGCCGAAGCTATAATCTCAACCCACCGACAAAGCACCTGACCCTCTCCTCCTCTGTAGGCAATATCATCTCCGCATGATGGAAGAGCTCATGGAATATAGTCTCATACTCTGCCTTTGACTTGGAGCCCTGCTCGAACCTGCAGAATTGATCCCTAAGGCGATCACTGACGCTATGACAGATAAACTTGGCCAAGAAGGCCTCAGAAAACTCAACCCATGATATTGGTAGAGACCCGATTGCCCTGGTCTGCATGAACATATGCCACCACAGCCTGGTTAGCCCATCTAGCTGGTAAGCGATAAATTCGGCCCCTCTAGACTCCATTAGACCCAAAGTGTGAAGCCTCTCACGACAAGTAGTAAGAAACTAGTGGTCATCCTCACCCACAGCCTCAGTAAACCCCAGTGATATCAACCTGATAAACACACCAAGCATCTTCTGGTTGTCGAGCAGCATAGGTTTGTCCGTTGCCAAAGGTTGTACTCCCTCATGTGGTACCTGGATCTGAGGTGCCCTCACAGTAGGCTGATCTTACAGTATTGGTGCTGGTGTAACTAGGGCATGTGTTTGTTGTATACCCCCAAGCACACCTAAGAGTTGTGCAATAGTAGCCTAGAGATCTGGAGTCAAAATTGGTCCAGGTGGCGGCTAGGCTGGCCCCACCCCCACCGGCGAGCTGGTATATGAGTTTTTAGAGGATCCGTTACTAGCTCTTGATCCTCCCCTCTCTCTTGGGTTGGTGTTGGTGTTGCTTCCCGCGACAGAATGGGAGGTCTACCCCTACCCTGTGCCGCACCACCGCGCATACGATCTGTCCTGCGAAAAGAATGAAACAAGAGAGATTTCAAGGAACTAATAATAGACATGATGGATGATATGATACAAACTAGGTGCTAGCACTGTACAAGAGAGACCGGTGAACATTGGGCTCTCATACCAACTTGTCACTACCCGATTTCTCAAGTCATGATGGCACCTAATACACCCCAACTAGTAGGTAAGCCAACCTGTAACCCTGAACATCAACTAATGAGCGTACGGGTAGAAACTAGCGAAAACAATAATCTAAACAAGGACAACAAGGTGGAAGCAAAACAAAATAAATATATACAGAAATCCCTCCCATAACTTGGAAGTCACTAGTACAAAGTTATCTAATAAAGAGTACAAGTCCCAAAAGTGGACCACAACAAAGCGTGTCTCAAAAGCAACAAGACTAGCTAAAACAAAAGAAGGAGACGGGACAAACCCAAAACACCAAGTGCTCACCGTCGTCTCTGAATCACAAATGCAAAAGAAGGCTGGTAACTGGTACTGGGACCTGTATCACAAAATAGATGTAGAGTGTAGCATGAGTACCATAACAATAGGTAATCAGTAGGCATCAAAGGCCGACTGAGCAAAAAGGGTAAAAACAATAAGAAAGGATAGAATCTCGACACAAAGAGGTCAAAGCAGATATGAAAAGAAAGCACACGAGCCTACCAGAAATAAACTAAGTACAGCTAAACAAAACCTGACTGGACCCCATAAGCCCAAAAGCTACACTTGTGCACAAGGTTAAATAAAACCTGAACGAAACCCGATAGCCCAACAGGTCCATAGAATGGCTAAGTCTACTGAGAGCGAAGAAAACCAGGCTCCCAGCCCAAAGTAACCAATATAACCCATCAGACTCCACCCAGCCAACAGTGCACTCCAAGCCCAGCTACAAAGAGTGACCTCGAGGGGGCACCAAACCCGACAGTCCACTCTATGCCCAGCTAAAAAGAGTGACCCGAGGGTGAGGTAGATATCACTAGTCTTCCTACGATGCAGTCATTTCCTAGCCCAGCTAGAAAGAGCGACTCGGGAACACCCAACTAGCAGCATACTCCCAGCCCAACTAGAAACAAAGACCCAGGTATGATCACCAAAATCAACGAGTCCACCCAGCCAGTAAACTCTCCCAGCCCAGCTAGAAAGAACGATCCTGGGGTGATGGTAACTCCAATAGGATGCATACCAGCAACAACCACCGTGGAATGTCGTCCACTCCAAGAAATCATAGTAAAGACTTCAAGCCTATTCTATTTAAATCCCACGCCTCTAGTAATGCACCTATCACGACCCTAGAGCACCCATAGTTGTAACACGACATACTCGACCCCGAAGGGGTCTAATACAAGCCTCTTAGCTCATTCATTGCATAGACAATAGAAAATAGTGCAAAATTAAAACTTTATTCAAAACCAAACTATTAAAAACTCTTTCATAAAGTAGCAAAAATACTAAGTCTCACATGGCCATCTTAAGACAAACTTTAACAAGATAGGGTCACGGCCCTTTACAATCGAAAATACTAGAATGTATGTTACATGAAGAAATGAAACATAAGAGCTCTTGTCCTCGAATCCATGAGGACATACCAAATCTTGGAGGAACCTCTATCCAAAAACTTCAAATCCTAGTTAGAATCAATCACTTGCCAGAACCTACACTTGTAGTAAAAACATAGAAGAATGGGTTAGCACACAAAAATGTACTAAGTATGATGACCATGCAAAAACATGCTTTAAAAAAAGTATTTTGGTTGGAAACCATGCATTATGCCACTTTTTAGAAATATCATGAACAATAGCATAAGAGACATCAAGTACAAATATAATCATCATACAAGTCATAACATCACATTTGAACAATATCAACATGTAACTCTTTCCCTTCACATTTAGCCTTCACCTCAAGTAACCTTCATGCTATACCTTGTGCAATGTATGGATAGCGTCCCATACCACCATCCACAACAAGGTACCACACTAAGGTCACCAAAAGTGAACTTACCCTTCAACCTTTCCATTTTCAATATTACTAAAAAATAAGAGACCTAAACCTTTAACAAGTTTTTTCATCACATAAGGACCATCACCTAAGACAACCCCTAATTCATACTTGTGCAATGTGCAAGTAGCATCCCATACTACTACTCACACTAACTACTCCTTTGAAGTCACCATAGTCAAGACACATTCAAATACAATAAGTCATAACAAGGAAGTAACTCAGAATACAATCCAAGTATAGCATGCATCATTACATTAGGTATTCAAATCAACATTCTTTATTAATTTAATTTAGAGGACTCTCATACAATATTCATTAAGACTTAGAGAACTCATTATAGCCCTCTTGAAGCCTACTCGTGCAATGAACGGATAGCATCACATACTACTACCCACACTTCATAGAATTCCTCAAGAAACTATAATGCACATCTCACATGATGGGAATAAGCGTTTAACCGACATAGACCATGAAAGCTAGATCATGGAATCCGATGTACTATCCCACATCATAAGAGTTGGTCTACTTGCCTAAGGTAAACCGATATTTAGCTTAAGTGGATCCACGAGCTATCCTATGTAGGCACATAGTTAAGGGACATGAAGATTGCTACTAGATACCCTGCCTCAACTCACGTGAGGGCATCCATCTCAAGAGATTGATACTAGAAACCCCGCCTAAACTCACGTGAGATCTTCCATCTAATTCAATATCCTCTCGATGCTTAGCTACATTCCTATAGAGTATTTTACCGTTCATCACATTAAGGGATAAGAGATTGTTACAGGACACCCCGCCTCAACTCACATGACGACATCCATCTCAACCCAACATTCATTCATTGGATAACTCATAGATTCAAAGATGAGAATAGCCTTTCATCTAAGAATTCCATTATCGTTCATTATTGTAAGATCAAGAATATCCTTTCAATCAACACATCATTATCATTCATTAGAGTACAATTGAGAATAGCTTTTCAATAAGCACTTCCTCATTAACATTATCATTGAACTTCATTCATTCATTTAAGTTTATGTGTGTATATGTGATTGTAGCCTTTCACATAATCACCATCATTCACAAGTGTTAATAGAGAGATGCTATTCAATCCTAACATTATTAGGTTCTAAACATGACCATCTTTCAAGTGGATCAATATACAGAATAAGTAAACACCTCCACCTTTCAAGTGGATCAACAATTCAAGCACAATTTTACTTTAATATGAGGTTAGGTCAAACTGGCCCTTTCAAGGCTATGATCACAAATCCTCAATTCAATAACAATTCACCATAATTAGGCATAGATAATGATACAAATCAATAATCTAAATAAATCTACCCATAAGTCCATCATCATTCATTCATAATCAACAAATCCACTTCATAAGGCTAAATTTAGGAATTGAGAGAAATCATGAGTTTATAGAATAAAATCATCAATTAAATATCAATATAATCATAAATTGACATTAGTAAACCTTTAAAAGCGTTTGATGAAAGAACCCATGAGATTGAGTGAAATCTAGGTTTTTGGTGAAACTTGAAAACCTTGAAAACATCTTTGGAGTTGACTCTAGGGTGAAAACTAACCCTAGATAAAGGATTACCATACCTTATACTTGAAGAATCCCACAAAATTGAAGTAGAAACACCTTGAAATCCCCAACCCTAGTTAGAACTTGACCTTGATCTCCAATGGAGTTCTAGAGAGAACTCTTTGGAAAGGAAGGGTTTTGTTTTAGGGAAATTTTGAAGAATGAATTCTAAATTAGGATATTAATGTTTTAATACACTTAAAATATGTTAAAATACTTAAAATAACCGTCCACACATTAATAGGGACTTGGGGTGAATTTACCAATTCATCCCTCACTTGGCCGAACTTGCACCAGCAAAATAGTTCCCATCCACGGATCCAATCCACAGATCGTGGATTGGTTGACGGCTCGTGCTGTCAATCCGTGGTTTAGGACTGAGACTTGGATTTGGGGCTCAAGACCTATGAATGCCATCCACTAACCATGGATGGACCTACGGGGCGTGAACCCATCTGTAGGTCACCCTAATTTGGCAAACCCACTTGATTCAAGGGGTTTTGGGGGTTAGACTTGAGGTCCTCCTCAAGGACCCTTAGGGTGGTCCTTGGGGAGTTGTACCTTGACGTTCAACCCCTAAACACCTCAACCATGACTCGGGACAACATGAAACACCATCAACACTCAAGACGAACACAAATGAACACACGTCAATTTCTAGTTTCACTCGTTTGTTTTTAGGGTCATTACAGCACCGAACCTCTGAGAACGCGTCAAAACCGCAGAATTAGAGGGAGAAGATACAGAAATGCAACAAGCAGTGAAAGCGGCGAATCTAACATTCATACTATTAGACTCAAGTCTCCTACTCCATTGTATCATCCAAACGACATCGGGAGAAAGGCAAGGCTATCCATCCCAAACGGGTCATAAGTCCAAGGCAACACTAGCCTAACCTATACTAAGGACACCATGCACATAGTTGATGATGAACAGAGCATGCAACACACAGCATATAAGCGTACAATAGCACTTAGCAAATAAGCATGCAATTCTACCAACTCGATGAATATGGTACTACACCCAAAATATGGCCAATTGATCCTAGCACAAGGTATCTAATCAAAGTAAATTAAGAAATTGGTACCCGCCCCTAATTCACTCATATCCACGTGCTTTTACACAATTAAGCTCCCATCCTTTAAGACGATCGGGCGCGCTCCAAATAACTTAACCGGAGCTTTTCCTTCTCGAACAACCTTTGAACTCGATCACGCTATCAAATATAGGATCACAGCTTTAGTATGGTCTTTTAGACACCAAAATCACAATAACGGAGAGAGGTCAATTTTGGAGTCCAAATGGGAATCGTGGGACCCGCACCAAACTTTCTAGATTTGACTCCACCAAACAGACCCAAAATAGTAACCCCCCCTCCCCCCCGAACATCTATTTCAAAATAGAACACAATTCGGGGCCCAAAACGCAGCAAAACCGAACATGCAAAAAAACCATGCTTTAACCAACTTAAAAAGAAAGCATGCAGTAGCTAAAACTCAGAATTTACAAAAATCGAAGGGTGCCCAGCACTCCTTGAACACTCCACAATGTAGCCTCGATAATTCCTGACATGTGGGACTATAAATCACCCAAAATCGAGCTAAAATAAGCAAGATATCACCAAATCAAGAAGGCCAAAAATAAAAACTTGAAAAAGGTCAAAACAGTCTAGCTTATTGCTATTTTTACCTCAAACAACGCGCACTCGATAACTTACGATCACTCTACGGCAAAGCCACCAAAACAATGAAGCTTCCGCACTTTTAATCACCTTATTTGGCCAAGAAATGAGGGATATATGAGGTTTTAACGTTTTATAATAGTGCTGATTTTTTTGCATAAATACACCAATTTTCACCTTTTTTTCGAAAACATAAAAACTCCGATAGGGCGCTCCGAACTCATTTGGAACCCCGTACATGGAAACGAGATATGCAACCATACAAAATTCGATATACCAGACTAAATGGAGCAGTCAAAATTTCCATTCTAGTTCATCTCGATAAAAAGTATGTCCCACACCCAACTGCCATTTTTAGTCAAAAACCACAAAGGGGATCAAAAAATCTTGGAATCTTCGGGACACAAAAGAAGGGTCAATCTAGACAAATCTCGACATTCCGGAGTTCACCACGCTGACGAAATTCTCATCCGAGCGTGTTTACTCAGAATATTGACTAAAGTCAAACTAGACTTAGATGTTAAAGTTAAAACGCCTAATCGCATCGACTTACACTATAAACCTCAGGAGTCATGCCGATGATGCTACTAGCCTAAAATGACCTTTATAGAGCTAATGGAATCGTCAGAATTGGATTCAGATGTCTTCTTCTTGAACTTTTGATCAAAAATGATCGTTCAAGGTTCATAAGCTCCAAAAATACTAAAACTCGCATAAAAACCAAGCGAACGACCAGGTGACCAAAATATTAGTCCTAGCAAGTCGTAAATGACTTGGGTCGCTAAAGGAAAGCTCTAAACGACACACAAAAGGCAAAACATAGAAATGACTAGGAGGGTCATTACAAAAACACATTCACGAAATCACGGACAATAGGAATGGACTTAACTAGACGTACCTCCCTACTCACATCACGCACATAGACCAAATAATACAAACATCCACTAGCCACTAGCCTCCGAGCCTGAACAAATGAGATAACTCCAACTGGTGTGCTACTAATAGATCCCTGCTACACCACCGCGGGAATATCAAACATGGCTAAGGTAACGGTCTTAGAGAAACAATCTAAAATTGTACGATAGGAAGAAAACCAATCCATGCACAGAATCACATCAAAATCAACCATATCTAACAATATAAGGTAAGTCGGGTGTCTCACCTCTAGATTCTAACTAAGCAAGATGAAAACACATGATCCACTACTAAAGACTAACATACGGGGGTTGACAAACACAATGGCACCACCATAGGCTTAGAACTCATACCCATATGAGAAAAATAATACACATACACATAAGAATAGGAAGAGCATGGATCAAACAAAGTCGAGGCGGGATAATGGCATAAAAGAATCATACTTGTGATCACATCATCTGATGCCTCAGCCTCCACATTCGCTGGAGCTACATAGAAATGGCCTTGTCTGCCTTTGCCCTGGTCATCAGTCCTACTACCTGACCTCCCTCTCCTAGGACCACCTCAAATACCCTATTGTCCACCATGATGGCCTTGACACTTCCCTCGACCTGCTGGTGGAGCTGGTAGAAATTGTAGAGTTGTATGTGGAGCTAGAAAAATCCACCTACGCAACGGACAATCTCAAGACGAATCATCAAGCTCCCCAAACTTAAAGACACCCGAAGATGATATTCCCCTAGAAGAAAGGCCACCATGGCCTGAAGCACTAGCTTGGGACCCATGACTCTGACTAGATCCAACCTTACTCCAGTTGTACAAGTCAACCTCTGAACTCCACTATGAAGCCTCTATAGGCTGACTAGTCTGACCCTACTGAAATTGTTCCCTTGGGTATATCATAAGAATCCATATGCTTGGAACGGGATCCACTATAGGTTCCCTCATATCTAGCCTTCTTATAGCTACCCCATTGGGTCTCACGATGGAGTTTTTCAATAGTGCAGGCATGATCAACAACATCCAGAAAGGAATGACCTATAGATTAAGCCTCAATCTACAGCTTAAGCCTTAACCTACAAACAAAACACCAAACCATCTCCTCTTCAGTTGGTAAAATCATTGTAGCATGATGAAAGAGCTCGTGAAATCTTGCCTCGTACTTAGACATAGTCATAGAACCCTACTCCAACATACAGAATTGATCCCTAAGGTGATTTCTAACACTGCAAGGAATGAACCTAGCAAAAAGGCCTCAAAAAACTTAGTCTAGGTGACCGGTGGAGACCTAGCTGGCGTGGTCTCAATAAATGTACGCCACCACTTCCTAGATGGCCCATCTAGCTAGTAAGCAGTAAGGTTCGCACCTCTCGACTCCAACAAGCCCAAAGTATACAGTTGTTCATGTCAAGTAGTCAAAAAATAATGGGCATCCTCACCCACAACCCCAGAAACCCTTGGAGGTGAAAGCCTTAAGTACACAAGCATCTTCTGCTCCTCTAACGGCATAGCTCTGGCCCAGAATCATGAGCTAGGAATCCCCAGGTGGTACCTGAGCCCAAGGTGCCTCTGTTGCATGCTAATCCTTCTTATGTGGTGTTAGTGCAGGTGTTGGTGTTGGTGCTGCAGTTGGGGCCTGCTACATGCCTCAAAGCACAGTCAGGAGATGACTAATGGCTACCTGGAGATATGGAGCCATAGTTGGTGTGGGTGGTGGCTGAGTTGGTCTCATCCCCACTAGCTGCTCGAGGATTCGTTGCAGGCCCTAAACCTACTCTCTAGTATGGGTGGTATTGCACCCCTACTAAACAAGAAAGGTCGACCCCTACATTGATCCACCTTGCAGCGCATATGATCCATCATGTGGAAAGAGTAAAACAAGTGCGATTTCAAGAAAACAATAACACACAAGTTACACTAAAGTGATACAAAAGAGAAGAATTCCTAAAGACACCTTGTAGCCTCCTAAATATAGGACAAAAATGTCTTCGCACCAATCTATAAGACTCTACTAGGTATTAGCTTTGAACAAGTGAGACCGGTCAACTAGGGGCTCTATTACCAACTTGTCATGACCTGACTTCTCGAGTCATGATGGCACCTACTATAACCCACCAATAGGTAAGTCAACTCAAACCCAGAATGACAACTAATGAGTACAAGGGTAGAACTAACTAGAAAATAACACCGATAATAGGGAAAAAATAGGAACAGAAGCAACCAAAAACTATATACAATGGACACCCTCTTAGAACCTGAGAAGTCATGAGTATAGAGATCTAATATGAACAAGTACAAGTCCAAAAAGTGGACCACAACAAGTCATCTCAAAGACAAAAGACTAGCTAGCATATATACAAAAGGAGACAGCTGGTCCAAGATGCCAAGTGTTCACCCTCGTCTCTGATATCCACAAGTTGTAAAAGATGACATTAACGATCACCGTTGGTAGCTTGTACTAGGACCTATAGCATAAAAATGATGCAAAGTGTAGCATAAGTACCAAAACAAAGGTACTCAGTACACATCATAGGCCGACTAAGTAACAAAGGTAAAGACAATAAGATAAGATAGAATATAGACAGAAACAGAGGTCAAAGAAGATATGAAAATAAAGAATACGAACATATAGAAAATACATCTAAGTACAACTAAAATAAACCTAACTGACCCAGAAGCCCAGAAGGTACAGGCATGTGCAAATTTAAAAAAAACACGAACAAACCCCTATAAGCCCGATATGTACAAATAATAGCTAAGTCTACAAAAGAGAAGTGCCTCCAAACCAGATCCCATAAGTGTATGTTGTGCCTCAAACACCGAGTGATAGCCTCTAACAAAAGTTGATGGCCTCGAACCCAAAGCATCAGCGTCGGACTAGGAATACAGTTTCGATCCATGAACATCAGCCTCGCACTAGAGATAACATCCTCAAATTATGAACATCAGCCTTGAAACGGAAATAATCATAGTGTCTAGTTAACTCCTGGCCTAACTAGAAAGAATGACAAAAGGGCTTGTCAACTCCGAAAAGGACTCTAATATTGAGACCAAGTCATTGTACAGTGACATCCACCCACAAACATCCATGAAAGGCTCCAAGCCTAGAACAACCCAATCACAATTCCTCACAAGATGCATACCCTCCAGTAACCTATCGAAGTCATAGAGATAGAGAGAGAAAGTAGAAGGTCCACAAGGTTGAGCAAATTCCTAAACTAAGGCTCACACTATCAGACCCAAGTTTGTTACACCAGTCAATAGGGACCTCATTCATTCGAATGATGTCGGAGACATATCAAAGTCACTCGGTTCATAGTCTAAAGCAACACTAGTCTATCCTAGACTAAGACCGAATATGCTTTAGACAACAAGTATGAAAATAAGTAAATCACATAGCATGTTGTAACTCACATTCAACACCCAACTCACATGGTACAACCCTCTAAACAGTTGTAATCAATCCTAAATCATGGTATCTAAGAAGAGAAAGTAATAATATTAGGTACCTGCCCCCAATTCACACTAATCATCATGAATTTATATGTTCACACTTAATCTAATTAGAAAGGAAGTTGTAGCCTTCCTATAGGCCAACCATGTGAGCTCCAAATCACAAGGACAAAGCTTTTTCTTTCCTAAGGGCCTCCAAACGTTGTCACGCTATCAAAAATAAGAGAACGTCATATGACCGTTTAGACACCAAAATCACATAAAATGGAAACGGAGTAATTTTAGTGTCAAATGGAAATCATGATATCCATGACGAAATCTCTGAAATTAAATCAGTCAAAAGGTCCTAAACTGTGCCTTAAACTTATATCTCAAAATAGAACACAATTCGCTGCCTAAATCAGCGGAAACAACAACATGCAACGAAAACTCAGTTTAATAACCAAAAAGGGAGAAGAAGCAGCAGCTAAATGGAAGTTCACCGACACAATCAAATCAGCCCACCCTATAGCCTTGACAATTACAGATGTGTGAGATTTTTAATCACCAAAATTGGAGCTAAAACAAAGGAGAAACCCCGATGTCTTTTGATGAAAAGTTAGTCTCATATCCAATTTACGTTTATGCCAAAATCTACAAGGGGGCTCGGAATTAGCTCGAAATCCTTGAGACCTAAACAATGGGTTATTCTAGACCAAACCCAATATTATGGATCTAACCATGCTAACAGAATTCTCATCCGAGCTTGTTTACTCAGAATGTTTAATGAAGTCAAACTTAGGCCTCAACTTAAAAGTTAGAACGCCTAATCACATAGACTCACACGAAAACCCTCGGGAGTTGTGTCGACTACGCTACTAGCCTAAAATGATCCTTCTGAAGCTGATGGAATCTTCAAAATTGGAATTTGAGGTAATCTTCCTAAACGTTTGATAAAAAATGACCGTCCAAGGTTTAAAAGCTCCAAAACACTTAAACTCGCATAAAAACTAAACGAACGACCAAGTGACCGAACTATTATTCCCATCAAGTCATATATGACTTGAGATCGCTACAAAAAAGCTTTAAATGATGAATATGAGGCATGAACATACAAATGACATGAGTGTCACAATATATTACCCAATCTATTAGGAATATATTGACTCATAATAGAGTCTCATCTTTTAATAGATTAAAATAATAAATCAAAACTACATAGATGATAATAACTATGTCAAGATTAATACTATAAGGGGCCGTTTGGTTACTGGTTAGAGTTATGCAGGTATTAGTTATACAGGGTTTAGTTATGCAGGTATTAGTTATGCAGGGTTTAGTTATGCAGGTATTAGTTATGCAGGGTTTAGTTATGCTGGGTTTAGTTATGCAGGTATTAGTTATGCATGGTTTAGTTATGTTGGGTTTAACTATGCGGGTATTAGCTATGTAGATATTAGTTATGTAGGTATTATTTAGTTATGTAGAGATTACAATACATGAACTATTAACTATTGAATATTAAACTTGTTGTAAATTATTAATATATATTATTTACAAAATAATAATACATGCTAATAAAATGTGGAATATATATTGAATAATATACAATGCTAATATTTTTTTAATTTTATTTTTTTAATCAACATTGGACCATGTCCATTTATTCATCAAATAAAAATGTGTCCAAACAAGGTCCAAGAGTGACCAAGTCAGTCAACAAAATAGACAAAACAAAAACAACTAAACTGAAAAATAATCTAATTTGGAAACAAAAAAATCCTAAACTGATAGAACAACCCCAGCATAATGCTAATATTTGATTAGCATATGTACCGTCAAAAAATATACAATCAATTTT
>JAJOOR010017510.1:0-25781 GCA_036250505.1 Solanum acaule
GAGAACTTTGTCAATCAAATGTGGTTGACCAATACAATGAATTCTTTGTCACCAGCACAAGTACCCCCCCCCCCCCCTTCTTCAGCACCATGTAAGTGCTATGGAACCTACCTCGTCATCTCAATGTTTTCCCAAATATGATAAACATGGTGCAACTCCCCTTCTTTACTCCCTAGGAGACAATAAACTCGAACCCTATGTTCTTTCTGTGGCAACTAATGTCAGTGATCTAGGGACACCCTATTATGATCCCAAACCCAGTTCCCATGGATATTCTCCTCCACCACTAGGAGAAAACGAGGGAAGGGTGATTCCAGTACCATCGAGTTCGTTCATAGAAATTTCAAGCCTTCAAAACTCAGCCTTTATGCTGTTCCCCGAAGAAGAGGACAAAAAATACATTCTCAACTGCCCAGTAGCCCTGAAAAAATGATCATTCGACCTCAGGCCACCACTGAACATTGCCCTAGCAAAGTATGCAGTAGTGATGACCCTGACCATGTATTAGAGCTGCTTCTTGAACAAGGAAAATCAAGGGCCATATACCCTAACAATGAGTGGTCTTTTAATGAACTAACCATCTAGCTTCATTGTGTGGAACACTAGGGGTGCTAATAGTGATGGTTTTAAGAGAAACTTTAAGGAGCTCATTAGGAGTCATAGTCCATGCATGGTTGCATTGCTTGAAACTAAGATGGAAAACCATATTAATCTTAAGGATGAGTTTGGTTTTGATGACTATTATGAGGTCCCCGCACAAGACAGGTCTGGGGGTATTATGTTGTTTTAGATTTCCAGCATGGTTATGTTGAACCACATTAATCATTCCTCTCAGGAGCTCCATGGCATGATCCAGGACTCCAGGTTCATTCTAGTAAGAATTTTGGTGGTTTACTGTTACTTATGCTAACACTAAATTAGAAAAACGAAATATGTTGTGGAACAGTTTAGAGAATATTGTTGTCTCTTATAATGGCCCCTGGCTTATTACTGGAGACTTTAATGACATTTTGAGCCAACAGGATGAGCGGGGAGGTAGGAATATCAGTATTTCTAAGAGTACTAGATTTAGGGCATGTGTTAATAATTGCAATTTGGTAGACCTCAATTTTAAAGGTAGTAAATATACTTGGTCTAACCATCATAGAAAAAATTTGACCCTTATCCTTGAAAGATTGGATCGGAGCTTTGCAAATAAGGAGTGGATAGATCTTTTCCCCACTACTACTATCACCCACCTCCCCAAAACCCATTCTGACCATAATCCCCTTTTAATTAGGCTTTCCAATCACTACCAAACCCCTTCTTGTAGGCTCTTTAAATTAGAAAAAAATTGGGCTAATCACCCTCAATTCAAGGATATCATTTCTGATTGTTGGTCCAATAGAACTTTACTCGACGCCATTACTTTTTTCTAGATCAAAGCTGTCGACTGGAGTAAACTAACCTTTGGCAATATTTTTCAGAAAAAGAAAGCCATTATTCGAAGACTGGACGGCATCCAAAAATCCACAACCTATCCTTATAGCTTTTTCCTCTAGAATCTCGAGCAAACGCTTTCCCGGGAATATAACGATTATCTAAAGATTAAAGAAGACTTCTGAAAAATCAGATCTAGGATTAACTGGCATAATGATGGAGATGCTAACACTAAGTTTTACCATAGGTCTGTTCTGAATAGGAAAAGGCGTAACATGATCACTTATTTCAAGGACGATAATAATGAATGTATTACCAATCATGCTAGTATTCTCTCCCATGTCTCTGGTTACTTTAACTCTATCTTTACTACTGATCATACTTGTTCTTCTAACTTCAACTTGGTTCATATAAATAAAAGTTTTTACAGACTTGATCTCTCCCAACTCGATGCCCATCTCTAAGACCATGAAATTACTTAAGCTTTATTCTCCTTCAAACTCTTCAAAGCCCCCGGCCCCGATGGTCTTCACCCTCACTTTTTCCAAGCCCATTGGGATACTGTTGGGCAATCTGTGCGCGACCACTTTGGAAAATATCTCGATTTTCATATCCTCAATCATAAGCCAAAAGCTACGGATTTTCAGCATATCATTGACAACATGATCAATAAGCTTTCGACTTGGAAACATAACTTTTTAACTCCTGCAGGTAGGTTAACACTTGTTCACTCTACGCTCAATTCCATACCTGTTTACTCTATGCAATATTTTAAGTTGCCTACCAAAATCTGCCATCGTATTGATCAGATCCAAAGGGACTTTCTTTGGGGTTCTTCTAACGTTAAGCGTAAATTGCATTATTTATCTTGGGATATTGTCACCATTTCCAAGGATAAGGGTGGTTTTGGGTTAAGAAAGGCTCGTGATAAAAATATTGCTCTTTTGACTGGTCTATCGTGGAGGCTCATTACAAACCACTCCTCCTTATGAACCCGTATTCTCATGAAAAAATACAACTGCCCTAGACGCTCTAGTAAGCCTTCATTTATTTGGGAAAACATAACCTTGGGGGGTAGCATTTGCTCCAAAGTTATGGCGTGGACCCCAGAAGCGGGTACTTCTATCAATTGTTGGAACTTCCGTTGGATCCCTTCCCTTCCATCTCTTAGACAACTTGTTCAAGGCCCTCAAAATAAGGGACAAGAGTTTCTTAATCTCTCGACTTTATGGAATGGCTCTGCTTGGGATTGGTCAAAAATTTCTTTCAACCTTAATGGAGATATTATTGAGAAAACTTCCCTTATTTGCCCCAGTTCTATCGCGGGAGCCATCGATAATCCGTACTGGGCTGTCAATTCCAATGGCATCTTCTCCACTAAGTCTGTGTATAATGTTATCAACCCTTTAGTATCTTGTGGCTTCACTTTCTCATGGATCTGGAACATGAGAACCCATAATAGGGTAAAAAAGTTTATTTGGCTTTGTTCCCATAACAGACTTCCCACAAGAGATTATCTCCATCGTATTGACATGTTCCCTGACCCTATTTCCCCTATTTGTAAATGTGACAAGGAGAACATTGAGCATATCTTTTTCCACTGTTACATTGCCAAAAAATGTTGGCTGGATCTAGGCTTAAATACTTCTTTTCTCCAATGGGACAATAATCACTGGCTCCATGCCCTTAGAAACTTAAATTGAACCTGAACACTCCTTATCCGTAGGTTGTTCTCTTCCCCCTAACCCTTTGGCAACTCTGGGTGAATCACAACCATAACACTTTCAAGAACCTCACTACCATGATCAACACTCACACTATTAAAAATCGTGACATAGAATTTCACTACCTCTCCAATTCTACTGGTAAGGAGGAAAATACTAAGATCTGTGTGAAGTGGCATCAATCTCCCACTGGCTTCTTTAAACTGAATGTGGATGACGCGTTTACCACTTCAGGGGAGAGAACTGACATCGGTGGTGTCGTTAGAAATCACTCAGGCGACTGGATTATTGGCTTTTTAAAACAAAAGTAGGGCACAAAACCACACCATGGCCTAACTAGAAGCTTTTCACATGGGTCTTTCGTTGGTTCACTCTCTTAAAATGGGTCCGATAGAAGTAGAAACTGACTGCATTGAGATATTAAGACTACTAGACCATCCTCAACCACCTTACGAATCTATTATATTTGATTGCAGGTCACTGTTGAAGAGGTTGTTGAATCCAGTGGTCCACCACAACTTTAGGGAAGGGAACTACGTAGCAGATATTTTGGCAAAGCAGGGTTCCAAGCTAACAAGTTATAATATGGCTACTATCCTTTAATCCCCTTCGAACATTGTCAAATGCCAGCTTACAAAAGACAAGAACAGAGTAACTTCCTCTAGACTAGTTAAGCCTACTACGTGTAATAAGTTAGCTCGTTTCGGAAACCTTGTTGTAACTAATAACCCATATAGGGTTAATGAAACTACTGTACCCCTTAATTATATATATATATATAGTCTTATTATCAATAAAATAATTTTTTTTTAAAAAAAACATAAAGTAGTGGGACTTAAGTTTACGAAAAATATTTCAGTTTTAGTCCTTCATGAATCTTGAAATCTGCATTAAACTCAGTTCCTAAAACCCCATAACTGTTCGTGCAGACTCTGCAGAGAGAAGCAAAAATTTGATCTTGCCGGAGAAGAAAGAAGACATTCACATTAATTCGATAAGTAAATATGCAGAAGGGTTTCACTCTCCTTCAGACAATTGCAATTTCAGGTGTATTTTCTGCTGTTTCTGGCTGGTAATAAATCACCTCTATACGTATCTTTCTCTAAAGAACGTTTTTTTCAGCTCAATTTCTGTCAGATAAACGGTTCAATTTCATTAAAAAGATAATCTAAGAAGTGGGTTTTGGTTGGATCGACGAATTTGTTATTATTTATAGGTATGGGTTCATGTTTGGGAGAGAATCTGCTCGGAAGGAGCTTGGAGGTTTGATTGAAGATCTTCGAAATTCAAATTCTGACTCCGTTTCACCTACCCCTTCTCACTCTCAAGAGTAGCAGGTATTCTACCCCACCCCCTTTAATATGTATTCACTTCGTCCCAATTTACTGGCACTGACAAAGTTTAAGAAAGAAAATATAGCACTTTTGACATATGTGGTTTAAAACACTCCTTGAACATTTGTGTGATAAATTATTTCATTTAGGGTAAAAAAAAGTGGGATTTTTAAAGTTAGTTGTTTCTAATTATAGAAAGGTGAGATGTTTTTGGGGTGAGGAGTATATGTTACGTACTTCTTCTTTATCCGAAAAGGAGGGGTTTGTATTAAGATGGTCAGTGCTAAGAATGTTAACTTCGGGTTAGTAACTAGTGCCAAACAAATTGGTGTAGATGTGATATGACTTTAGGCTTACATAGATGTGATATGACTTTAGGCTTACATAGATGTGATATGACTTTAGGCTTACATAGATGTATTATGTTAATTGGATTTGACTTCAACATGCGAGAAGCCTTAGCTGCTAAATGATGAATCTTGGGAAAAAAGGTTAAGATATTCTACTTTGGTATGTGCTTCTGTCAAAACATGGTCATTACTAGTTTACGATGCATGTACCGGCTATGGACAAACTGTTGTTATCATTTTGTTAACTTGAAGATGAATAGTTCCTAACAACTTAGTATAGATGTAATGTAACTCTAGGCTTACTTAGATGTATTTTGTTTATTGGATTTGACTGCAATGTGCTAGAAGCCTTAGCTGCTCAGGTGATGAATCTTGGAAAAACGGTTATGATATGAATGCGATTAGTTACTTTATTATCAGTAGTAGTATATCGACTTGTGATGGATAGACATGATTCTACGTTGGTCTGTGCTTCTGTCACAACATGGTCATTACTAGTTTACGATGCTTGTATCGGCTATGGAAAAACTGTTGTTACAATTTTGTTAACTTAAAGATGACATTGTGATTTAGGGATGCCTGTATTGATGGATGATACTAAGAGAACATTGCCCATTTTGGTTGTTTATGTGTCGGAAATTTTGTAGGTTAAGAGATTTTGTAACTTACCTTATTAAAAAAGGTAAGAAATTTTATAAATTTAGGAAGATTGTAAGTTTTTTTAAACAAATGCAAGTAAACTTTATTCTTTTTCTTATTGAATTTAGAGCATCTTTCGATTTAATTAGTTTATACAAATTCTTTAAGGATTTGCGAGAGGGGCAATCTTTTTTCTAGTTTTATTTTCTTGTCTTAGGTTTATTAGCTCTATTTATGACCAGGACTTTGACATATGACATTGTCTACTGGTCTGCACTCTTACAAAAGTTCACTCAACATGTATTATTTTCATTTTAGCTGGAATAACTAAGACATTCATTAAGGAAAAGGAAAGATATTGATTGTTCTATCTTTGGTTTCCGAGGTGAATAAATTATTTAGTTGGTTATCACCCAGAAAAGTTAGAAAAAGTGTGTTTTTCCAGAGATTTTGGTGGAAGAGTGAGGAAAAAATGGAATAATTACAGTACAAGAATACTGGGGCATACTAGCTGCTATGATTTTCTTTGCTTTTCTTTTATAACCAAGAAATCTATGAGGGCCAACATGGTGATTTTGTTTGTCCCTCTACTCTTCTCCACTTAAAATTCCAGTTTTCTATTAACAGCAGGGTTTGAACTCATGCTTTGACCACTAGATCAAAGGCTTGAGGGTGACTTTCTTTGCCTTCTTTTATACGGAGGATACCCTGTCCTCTTCTAATCAGGTTCAACTATAATTTAAATAGGGATGAAAACTGAAAGCTTTCAGAGTTCATGAATACTTGAATCACATGTCATTATTGCCTTTGCGTAGTCTTTACTTTGATCCCCATTAGTTGATAGTTGATACTTTAACAAAATGAACCAAGCACGATTCTCAATTTTTTTTATCCTCAAAAATGAACCAGCTACATCTTCTTAATAGACAAAGCAATTTCTATCACATTTCTTCACCTGAAATAATCTAGCTAATTTTTGTAAAAGCAATCCTTTTTTAATCTTTATCTTCAAATTTGCAGGTGCTAAGGAAAAGTAAGATGATGCGACTTTGGACGACAGTAGAGAATGATCCCTCATTTCTTGTTGAAGCTGAGACAATTGAAGGTACATAGACGTTGGCAGGAAGCTCTTTGAGATCGTGAGGACAATTCAGATTTCATGTTTTTCTTGTTGTTCTGCTGGAAAATTTACTTCCTTGTTCATGATAACTAAATCACCTTTACAATTGAGACAGAAGTCTGTATAACGATGTTCTTTATTGAGAAGGTAGTGTAATTGTGTTGGATATTGAATGGTAATTCTTGATTACTGGCTTATTTTGTCCATTCCATGCAACTATTCAAATTCTGCAGTAGAAACTCTATCTGGGAAGTTTTATGTTAGTAGTATTTTGGTCACTATTCTAGTTCTATAAATCTTTTGGAATTGGTTATGTTTTTTTTTTTTGTGCTGAGCTTGGGAGGGAGGAGGAGCTCTTGTAAATCTAATTTGATTAAAAAAGTAAAGACTGATAACTGGTTTTTGACATGTACTGGGTCTTTCCATCGTAGATTCATCCCGATTTGTATTTGCCTTTCATGGGACGTTGACATTGTTAGCTTGTTCCTCTTGTAAGGGTGAGAAAATGTACAATCTCGAAAGATCTTGTAAAATTGTGTCAATACCTTTTGCATCTGGAATAACTTGAACTTTATTTCTGTTAGTTTTTCTTTGTTATATAAGCTCTTAACATTATTACATTCTTATTGTGGTTGAGAAGATAACATGTGTGACAAATATCTTCAAGCGGTGAGCCTTGTTCAATAAACTGTCAAATATTCATAAACATGGTTAAATAGTTAATTGCTAAGAGCTCAAAAATAATTCTGTGGAGGCTCGAAAGCCTGAAATTATCACCATCTTGCTGATGTTTTGATGGAATATCAACTCCCATAAGCACCATTAAGACTAGGTGTTTAGTTAGTCTTTATAATTGGCACCTTCTCTCCCCTGTAAACAGTATGGATAATTTTTTGGATTTTGTTAGCTCCTTAACTCTAGCACAGTAGGGTTTAAGGGGGTTTATCTTTTTGTCTGCTTTACAGGTTTTTGCACAGTTTGCTTCATGTTTGAAGCAACTTTGTTTTTAGTTGTAACCATTGCATCTTCTTGATGCCTTTCTAATGCAATTTAATTACTTCACCGAAAAAAAAATGTTTCTAATCTGTCAGCATCGGTTGTTGCTTCAGATGATTATATACATTGAATAGGGTAGTGTGATCTTCTCTACTTGAAATATCCATTGGGTAGCAATATGTTTGTCATTCAAGCATGTTGCTCGTTGATAATTAATATCTAGAAGGAAGAAAGTGTAAATATTAACAGGAAAATGCATCTGTAGGAAGCAATATTATTAGCTCCTTTATTCTTCAATAATAAATGTGGAAGGCAGATTTTTTTTTATTTTTGTACAATGAAAAGAATATGCTTATCCAAATCTTTGTATGATACTGTCTCATTGTTCTCACTGTCCCAATGACCCAGAGCTTCACAACCTCTGAACCAGGGAGGCAAAGATTGGCATACTTGGCTTCTTTTTCTTGTCTTCTATAGTTTAATTTCAGACACAGGCTTAAATTCTTGTGGACTCTTCTAGGTGCTATGAGTATGACACTTTAGTACTCTATGTGCCACTTTTCTTTGCTAACCTACAATGGGATAGCTATATTACATGTATACAGTTCCGTATCTTTACACTACTGCAACCTCTGTAGCTTTCTTAGAATGACTCTCTTTGATAAATCTTACATAGAGGTCTGTCCTGCTTGAGTCACACTCTGGAAGGCTAGCATTTCGACCTCCTTCAGACATGCTCTTCACAAATTGCACTAGATTCCGCCAATTTTCTGGCTCAAACAACCGTTTGTTCATTCGCAAGAATGTAAATGCACTCAATCCATTTCCAGAATCTGACATGCTTGTTGCCAAAACTTGAGAAAATGCTCCTCCATCATACCTTTCTAGAGCATTTTCTCCAGCAAGTTCTACTTCAGCAGTTCTAGCTGCAGTTTTAACTTGTCGAACTAAGCCTTCTGGTGAACAGTTTGCACTCTGGGGCTGTTCACCATCCCTCATTTCCATACATGTAAAGTTCAGTACAACACCATGTTTCGCTAACATACGTGCTATAGGTAGATAACCATTTCTGTGTCTTGTATTATAATATCCTGAAGTTAACTCTGCAGCATGTGATCTAGTATTGTAATGCCAATGAATCCCAGCTACCTTTCCAGATAGTTTAGCCCCAGTTCCTTGGTATATACTTTCTCCTGCTGCTAGTATTCTGTCACCATGCTCCAGTAGCTTTCCTGAATACCACTCTAGGAAGAACTGTCCATATTCACTGTTCCATGTTCCATCCCTCTGGAAAAATCCAGTATCCTCAGGAAACTGGTTGTACTTCCCAGAATCATGAGGCCCTCCCTGGCCCCAGTCATCCTTTCCAGCTGCCTTGGCCACTGCTGCCAATGAAGCTCCCATGTACTGCATTAACAAAAAAGACATTAGTTTTTTATCCTACATCTGAAGATCTTCCTACTTTTTTCGAGCCATAGATGCAAGTAATTACCTTGTCATAGCATTGGAATTCTCCAATTCCAGGAAACCTCCATGTACCTTTGCTTTCTGGATAGGCTGGATATCTTAGCTCTCCACAAGGGCCCATTCCCACTTGGATTTCCTATAGAAGAAAACAGAATGTCAATTTCAAGTTTTCCTACCATTTTAGCTTGGAAAATTCAACATGGGTATATAAGGAGGTCCCCTGTGTCATTTGTATGATTCTATTTACTTTAGTGGTCTACTTTTTAGATTCGTAACCAGCAAATTAAGTGGACCACATGACATTAACATAAAGTAACTTTTTGATTCTGCTTATTCAGTTGTTTTCTTATCCAGAAGGGGAGCCATACGTAACTGGTAAAGCTGATGCCACGTGATCAAAAGGTCACGGGTTCGAGTTGTGGAAACAACCTCAACCCTTGTGGTCCGGCCCTTCCCCGGATTCCGCGCACAGGAGCTTAGTGCACCAGGCTCCCCTCTCCACTTGTTTTCTTATCCACCTTTTTCTCTTTTGGAAAAATTGCCTGATCTGTTTTTGTTTAGATTACTTCAGATTAAACTTCAGCCAATACTTCTTCTAGATTTGGTTGAATTATTTATTCTCTATCCAAAAAGGGAACTATGACAATATGACCTGCAGTGGTTTTTATGTTTAAACTTTTCTCTTTTTACCTTAATTAGCAGCTTCAGTTTCCAACTAACTCATGTTCCTCCCTTAAAGATATCTCAATTTATCCCTGCTTGAGTGTTTTAATTTCTAAAGCTTATACTTAAAGTTTTCAGTTGATGTTGCTTTAAGGTATGGTGAATTAATAGGAAGTGCACTACTAAAGTAATAACATAGGATATGTGATTGATTGTAAAGCAGAAATCTTACCACTATGACGTTTCCCAAGTAATCGTTGAATCTTTCTCTGAAGCTCCTCATATAGTCGGTGTATACTTGAATAGGTGTTCTTCCTTTGAGTACTGGTAACATATCACAACCTAAGGATAGATACTCAGGATTTCTCCGGCCTGATCTATCTGTGTAGACAAGGTCAGGATTCTTGCTGATTTCTTCAAGTACCCATGGAGGTAGAGGAATACTGCAAAATCCATAACAATTCTTAGAGACAGTTTGATTTCTTCTAGAAATGAGAGTCTAGATGCATGAAGAAATTCTAATTCCTACTGAATTATTCCCTCTAAGAGCTTTGAACTATTAGCAGTACTTAAGATTGCAGCACAATAGGTCTTTGGTCAAAAGTTGTTAACCATTTCAAACCAAAGGTTGAAAACTGTTAGAAACCTAAGATCTAT
Source organism: Solanum acaule (assembly GCA_036250505.1). NCBI lineage: Eukaryota > Viridiplantae > Streptophyta > Magnoliopsida > Solanales > Solanaceae > Solanum > Solanum acaule. The sequence continues at coordinate 10,370 of JAJOOR010017510.1, forward strand.
AAGTTCATTGGATATTTTTCCTTTGAAGATCTAGGAAACAGTACTAACATGACAGGAAGTGCCTTATTGGTGTTGTTATTTGGAATTATAAAAACTGAAAAGCTAAATTTCCTAATTCATCAGAACTTAACTATATAATTCATGAATCTATTCAAATAGTGGTGTACTAATACAACAACAACATATCTAGTGTAATCTACGAGTGGAATTTGGGGAGGGTAGGATGTACGTAGACCTTACCCGTACCTTTGTGGGGTAGAGAGGTTGTTTTGATAGACCCTCGGCTCAAAACAGAAGTAGTCGATGCGGAATTGTAATAAAATAAAACAGTAAAATAGCAAGATACAAAACAACTGTTAGAAAGAGTTCTCTATTAGTACCTGCAAGAGTCTCCAACATTTCCTCCACACTGATGAAAGGACATGACAACTTGAAGCTTCAATCCATGTTCTTGACACATCTTTACAAGTTCAGCATATCCTTCCCAATTATACTTCAAAGGTCCACCTTTCTCCACCAATCCCCACCAAGCATCCACCATCACCCCTTCAGCTCCAGAACTTTTCAACGCCATCAAACTCGCATTCATCGCTCGTGGCCTGTTCAAGTTCCCTCCCATAGTCATGGTGTCAAGTGGAAGCATCACAAAAACAGGTACCCTTGTACTGCTATTGCTGTGATTAGCTGTTAACTCATGTAGCTTCTCTCTTTTCTCAATTTTCTTCACTTCCATGATTCTCTCATGGGAGAGTTGAGCTTCTTGCATCGAACTTTTCGCGACTAGCCGGCAAGATGGCTTGGCTTGTGCAAAAGAAACCATTCCTAAGAACTCATCAGGTGTTTTAACACCTTTGGTTTCTTTGAAATTGATAAAAGAAGCTGATGATTGAAGTGTTAAAGTCATTTCTTGTTTCTGTTTTTTGATAATAGAAAATAGATAAACAGAATGTGTATTTTTTGATTATAGAGTATATGTGTGATGATTTGTGCTGATAATTGAAGATGTAGGTAATGTGTATTTATAGAAAACAAGATCCCTTAAGGTTTGAGGTGCATGAAGGAGTCAAATCTGGTGGTGGGCTCTATTTAGAATGTTAAAAAAAAAGTGCAAAAGTTCATCAACTTTTTTCAAAGGCATAATATATAAACATGACCCTTAATTTGGCTTCAACGAATAATTATGTCCTTCAACTTTGAGTGTGCACAAGTAGGCATTTAAACTTGTATAAAATTGAACAAGTAGACACACATATCCTACATACACGTAGGATGCCACGTAGGACATAAACTTGCCATGTAGGGTGCCATGTAGGACGAATGTGTTTATTTATTCAATTTTATACAAATTTAAGTGTCTACTTGTGCACACCCAAAATTAAAGGTCATAGTTGCCAGGTGACTCCAAATTAAGGGTCATCTAGGTATTATGCCTTTTTCAAAGTCTGTCCTCTACTTGACGTGGTGACACATATAAACAACCATTTTTATATTCCTCTTTTTGTGTTCTCAATATTACACCAAGTCAATAAAAAATTATTTCAACGTGAAAGAATAACTGTCAAATTATACATCCAGTCAAAGATTATGTCATATGCTTTACACATGACCTTTGGAAAATTTGGAGGTGGGATTAGAGTAGAAAGTTGGTAGATAGTTGAGTGTTGTCGTACTACTTGTTTTGTACATTGCTATTTGGTAGTTTTTTTCTCTTCCTTCCTTACTTTTTTAGTTACATTTCTTTTGAGCCGGGAGTGTATTGGAAACAACCCCCTCTCTCCTACAAAGGTGAGAGTTAATATCTCAAAAGGTCACTCAACTTTATGAATTTATCTAGCAAAGTCATTAAACTTTATTTTGTATCAAAAAAATCACTCAACTTCGACATTTATATCAATAAAATCACTCAATTTAAATCTTTGTATGAATAAAATCACTTTTAATTCTAAGCATTAAGAGTGAATAAATTCGTTCTTTCAAATATAGTGCCAGATAACCTGTACAATGAAATTTCCGATTTGACAACTTTTGCAATATAAATATTAATTCCTCCAGAATTGGAGCAATATTATAAATTTTCTTAAGTTAATCCCGTGAATATGTTGTTTACGTAAGTTATCTATTAAGTAATCAGCTATGATCACCATAATTATTGTATGTTGGTTGAAACTTTACGACACTCAGGCAGCTCATGGAATTAATATATTTTTTTTTATTTGCTTATGATTAATTTAGTTATAGAGTTTTTCAAAAAAATAAAGAGACCCCAAAAAGAAATAGAAGATGTTGTGAAGTTCAGCTAAAATATGTTGGGATTAAAATTAAAAATAATATATAAGAGCTTTATTTGGCTTGTTTTGGAGATGATCTTTGTTGATGAAGTTGGGAATGGGATCTCGTCATAGATTGTAAATTTATTAGCTTGAATAGTCCTTAATTAGTATGAATTGAACAATTTTGATTTTCATGTTTGTTAAGAGTTAATACATTGAGTCAGTTCATTAATTTTGACTAGAATTATAAGGGACAAAAAAAAGAAGAAGGAAGATGAAGGAAATTCACATTTAGAGGTATATATTGAGGTAGATAAGTTGATTTTATTGATATAAAAGTCTAAGTTGAATGATTTTATTGATACAAAATAAAATTCAATGATTTTACTAGATAAGTTTTCAAAGTTGAGTGACCTTTTAAGATATTAACTCCAAAGGTAAAGGTAAGGTAAAAGTTTGCATACATCCTACCTTTGTAAACTCCACTTGTGGTATTACATTCATTTTGTTGTTGGTCCTAAGCAAAGGTAAAGTTTCCATACATCTTACCCTTTGTAGACTCCACTTATGGTTTTACATTGAATTTACCGTCATTGCTAAGCAAAGGTAAAATCTGTATACATACTATCCTACATAAACTTCACTCATGGGATTACATTGATTTTGTTATCGTTATATTAGCCGTGTAATATTATGTAAGTAAATTCTTGGGAATGTAAGGGGAAATCCACACGGCATGTCTGCTATTGATATTTTCAAGTTATCTGTACCCAATATTTTGTGGATAAAGATGAAACAGAAGTCCTTGTGTTGCTGAGTCACCTTCATTGTTTTGGTGCATAGTGCCAATATGTCACCCACCCAAATCCCTTTTTTCACGTTTTGCTGAGGTGGGGTGGGGGAGGCATTCGAGAGCGTGGTTTAACGATCAATGAACTAAGTTAAAATTATGATGTTGTATGTTCAAATCTCAGTGAAGGTGAAACATAAGGTTATTTGTGCTGGTTGAAAGTAGAAAAAATACTCTATGAAATTAGTTGAGGTTTCAGTGATAATCTTAAAAATCTTAAGCTAAACATAATTTAATTGAGGATATCTTAGTTATGAAAGAAGCCAAAAAGATTTTTATCAAATGAAAAGCAGCATTTAGAATATGCTTCAACGGTAAGATAAGATATTACTCCACTTATTATTATTATTATTATATTATATGCATAAAGCACAATATTCGTAGATATTTCTAAGACCTTTAACTTCAAGATATTTCTCAAGTTTCATTAATTTTTTAAATCTATGAAAAAGGTGTATATGAAAACAATGTAACATAGTCAAAATAAATGGCAAATAATGAAGTATCTGGTCTTATTTTTTTTTCCACAAATTATCGGCCATAATTATGGCGATAATCAATGAATGGTTTTCTTTTGCCAAAATTATCGGAACCCCACAAAAGTTAGCTACTTTCTGCATGGCCTATAGCTAAAAAACAAAATGTGCACTTCATACTTGCGTGGATAACCAAAACTAAAAATTATCTAAGAAGTATTGGAAAACTCTAAATTCGACGCGAATTATTAATTTTATTTTTAAATTATTGACTGTCTTAAAAATATTTTTTTATTTGATTAACTAAATTTAAATACACTCCAGATCTTGCAAAATGAGTGAAATATGCCCTTAAATTCTCGCTAAGTTTAGGGTATTTTCAACACTAGTCCTTTGCTTTTCCTAGAGTTTGACACCACTTGTTATATCATGTGACACATCGACGATGTATCTAAGTTCGAGGACAAAACTAATAATTTGCACCAAATTCGGGGTGTTTCATTTCCCTTATATACCACTTTTTTTAATATGAAAATGAAGTCTTTGTTTTCCTTTTCTTTTTTTCTTTTTTCGCCATAATTATTATTATTATTATTATTATTACAAGTCATATATAGTTACACACTGCTGATTTATTATCAAGAAAAAAAAACTTTTTGAATTTTGAGTAATTATAAAAAGTTTAAAAGGTGCCGTGATGGATTGGCCGTTGTTTTTGGATATTTTCTATTTGCATTTAACTTAAATAGCCGCCCTCAAAATAATAGTTAATAAATAATATATATATATATATATATATATATTATTATTTTTTATATTTTTTTTCTATTATATAGAAGAGTGAAAGGTGGGACGATCAAGGGTAAAAGAGTCTTTTACTACTAAATAATACTCCCTTCGTTTAAAAAAGAATGACCTTATTTCCTTTTTAGTCTGTTTCAAAAAGAATGACCCTTTCCTTTTTTGGCAACACTTTAACTTCAACTTTCCACATTACATGTTTAAGGCCACAAGATTAAAGGGCATTTTGGTACATTTGACATAACTTTAATTTTGAACCACAAGATTTAAAAATCTTCTTTCTTTTCTTAAACTCTGTTTCAAGTCAAACTAGGACATTATTTTTGAAACGGATGGAGTATCTACCTATCTATCATCCACACATTAAAGAGGAATTTTCTAGAAAGAGAAGCCCAAGGACAGCCAAGGGTAAATGAGTCTTTTACTATTAAATAATACCTAGCTATGTGACTGTAAAAAAAGAATTTTCTAGAATTACACTTTAGACACAAATAAAGAGACCTCCTCTCTTCCATCACTGCTCACTCTTCAGTGTTGTCTCCATATCTTCTCTGGTAAGTGTCTTTTTCTCTTCTAATTTTTTCTCTTTTTTCTATTCTATTATATAGAAAGAGTGAAAGGTGGGACGACCAAGGATAAAAGAGTCGTTTACTACTAAATAATATCTACCTATCTATCATTCACACACTAAAAAGGAATTTTCTAGAAAGAGAAGCCCAAGGACTTCCAAGGGTAAATGAGTCTTTTACTATTAAATAATATCTAGCTATGTGACTATAAAAAGGAATTTTCTAGAATTACACTTTCGACACAAATAAACAGACCTCCTCTCTTCCCATTACTGCTTACTCTTCAGTGTTGTCTCCAAATCATCTCCGGTAAGTGTTTTTTTCTCTTCTGATTTTTTCTTTTTTTTATCTTCAGTCCTCTTCTTTCATATTTTTTTTTTCATAAATTGAGTATTTCTTAACTTCTAGACCACAATTTATATATGTATTTTGACTTGTTTGCGTAGAAATCGATTACTTAATCCTATTTTCTCTTTGATACCCAATTTATATGTACGGATTTCTTAAAGTATTCACCAAAAAGGTACTGATGAAGAGCTAGAGTTCAATGGTGTTCTCAACGATGCAATGGCTATCGATTCGAGATTGATCTCCAATTTGTTGATTTCTTATTGTTGTGCAGGTATCTTTGAGGGTTTTGGCGTCATTGGTGGACATCGGAGGTGGAAGCAGCACCGTGTCGATTGTTATTGTTGAAGCTTTTCCGAGATAATAAGATAGTGGTAATTACATGAGAAGAATGGAATAGAGATAATAATAAGAAGACTTACCACCTTGCAAAAAGATAAATCTGAGAGCTTATAAGAGTTTACTCATACCAACTGATGTATGGGCAGAGAAAAAAGACTTATGACCTTTTTATCTGATTAATACCAATCTTGGTGTTGGTAGGAAACCAGGAAAAATATTTCTTAATATTTATATTTTTTAAATATGTAGAAAGAAAATGAAAAAAGAAGAAGAAAAGATTCGTTGGTTTTTTAAATATGTAAAAAGAAAATGAAAAAAATAAAATGATTCGTTGGTTTTTTAAATATGGGTGGAGGAGGCTTTCTATTTCAAATAGCCAACTCATCTTTAGTGAGTGGTAGGAATTTGGATACTCCCTCTCTCCTCTTCCCCTTTTGGATTTGGCTCTTTGGTTGGTATTCTCATTGAGTTGAGATGGCATTTTCACAAGCCCTCTAACTCTATTCTTTTTTCAAATTTATGTCTAATCAGGTATAAGTTTCTTAGAAATTGAAGTATGTCATACAATGATTTTAATTTGAATTATTAGTTAAATAAATTAGTTAAAAGAGATAAGTATAGATTATAGACGAACATAAAACACAAACAAATTAAAGACCAACACAAAATAAGACTAAAAGTGTAGAGGAACCCTTTTTTGTTTGTTTGTTTGTTTGGTACTGTTGATGCCTGTGTTGGGCTCCAAATTTATAACTCTGTTTCTAGAGGAATTGACACAGATATACAAGTGTTACATACCATTGGCAACATAAGAAAAGTTGTGAAATTATAATACAAATACGGAAATTTGTAAAAAGAAAAAATCTTGCATTCAACTACAAGATAAAAAATGTAGAAATCTCAACTTTTTAAAAAAAATAACCCAGACAATCAATATAAAAATAATTAGTATGATTTGAGTTACTTGTTGTGAAAAGTTACTATTGTGATAGATCTTTAATGAAAATATTTCAAAGAAGAAGATAGAAATTCTAAACTTGAAAGAGGGAGAAAAAAAATGAAAGAAAGAAAGAATTGAAAAACACGTAAAAAAAATAAAATTGACAACTTATAAGGAAAAAGAAAAAAGGAACAAATTATAAGGCTCTCTAACTGCTAGGAAATAGAGAGAAAATCAGAAAAAAAAATCATTTTAAAAAAAAAAAGAATGTGGCTATTTAATGCCAAATAAATATTAAAAAATTCTTTTTTTGCTAAGAAATTTAAAATGGGCTATTTATTGTCAATAAAGTCTATAGGTTGTCATGCTATGTCATTTTTTCTAAGTTTTGTATTAAAAAATATAAATGAATAGTTAATTGACATATTTATTATTCTACAATTAAAAATAGAGAAATTACAACAGTAAAAAAGAAGAAAATAAACAGAATTTTTAGCCAAAGATTATAATAAAGATGAAAAACTCAAGATATTATTGTGTAGATTTTAGTGTTATTTAAAACTTGTAATGAAATATTTTATAATTGAAAATTCATGGGAAAAAAATTATATTTAGACATTTTAGAGGAACTAAAAAAAAAAGAGAAGAGATAATTATGTCCAACAAAGTCACAAGTTACTATTTTGAACCAAATGAAATTATAAATTTATGACAATCAAAACTTTATATAAAATACAAAATAAAGAGAAACCATGAGAGAACTATAATAAATAACTAAATAAATAAATAATACAACATCATTCTTACAATCTTAATTATGAAAACATTAAAAAAAATTATGAAATCAATGTACAATCTTCTGAGCTCTTGTCGATATCAACTTCCACAAGCCACAATCACCATTCAATAGTCTTTAGCTAATTCTTCAAAAACCAAAGCATCAACATAATAAACACTAAAAACATGACAACTTAAAATGCTAATGTGCTCATTTCAACAAAGTCTTACAATATCTCTATTTTAGGACTACAATATAGAATACCAAATAATATCATGAATATGACTATTAATTATTTTAGAGGTTATAATAATAAAAAGTTATGAGAGTAATGAAAATAAAGATCACTAAGTTTCACATTAAAATGACTTTTTAGCAATTTGACACTGAGTATTTGATATAAAATTTTGCATTACTTGAAACTCTTGCCAATTTCTTACAATAAAATTCAAGTAATAAAAAATACGACTTACATGTAAATTAAAAGGGAAATAATTATATCTTTCTATCAATAATCTTACAGGAGCTTGTTTAAATTTTCTAACTAAATTGTCAGATTGAAATTCGATTAGTTTATCAAATATCATGGAGTAAATGATTCTTTCCATTCAAAAAAAAGACACCTGCAATAAAAATATGTAAATTTCATATTAGTAAAAAAATTGAAAGCAATATATAAACTATAAAATGCTATTTTATTAAGTTACAAAAAAATTGTGATTCTTGATAAAAAAGATGAGCAAGTTTCACCTAGTCAATTCCTATTCCTAACTCAACTAATAAATTTGATGTTGTAACAAAATTTTCTAATGCCTCTATTTATAGGACATAATATGAAATGCCAAAAGATATCATGAATATGACTCTATTAATATGAATTAGGAGTTATGATTATCAAAAGTCATGAGAGTAATGAAAATAAAGACAATTAAGTTTTTATATTAAAGAATATGAATAAGTGGAGTAGTAATTGAGACATTCATTTTATACAATAATAATTTTTTTTAAAAAAATTGTCAACCAAAGATACAAAAGATGAAGAATAGAAAAATAAAAATAAAATAATCATCTTACATTTCTCAAAATAGGTTTTTATAAGTGTGATTTTAAGGAGTTATAAATTTATAAATTAAATAATTTGAAGGTTATGAATATGAAAGGTTTGGAGTTATAGACATTACTAAATTAATTAAGATTTAAATTTATGTAATTGAAGAGGTGTGTATTAAAGAGATGATTTTATAAAATAAAATAATTGGAAAAAAAAAAGACAAGATGTTAAAAAAATCACAAAAAAAGATAAATAGAATCATTGTCATTGAGAGGTGCCACATCACTTTTTTATTATCTAGCTTTATATATATAGATTTGACCTTGAAATACCTATCCACCGACAACTTTCAAATAAAAGTATACATGATTTTGGATGATTTGATGTCCTAATTTTAAAAATTAAACCATCCCACGATAATAATGATAATAATATATTCAGTAAAAAATTTATAAATGAAATTCGAAAATCAGAATGAGATATACGTAAATCTTACTGATAATTTTATTATTATTATTATTATTATTATTATTATTATTTCTAATAGGTTCTAAACTCAGTCAAAAAAAAAAACCAGATTTGACTAACGCAAAAATAAAAACTACGACGACAACAACAACAACAGTTGGTATTGCCTTATTCCTTATTTGGTTTTTAATCTCAGAATAAATTATATTAGTATTAGTAATTGATATCGGAATAAGCTTATCTCATTCAGAGGATGAAATAATAGTGTTGAGATTTGTTATTTGGAATAAATTATCTCTGCTAAAAGGTGAAATAATAGTGTTGAGATTTATTATTCGAAATAAAATTATCTCTTGCTAAAGGGTGAAACAATAGTGTCGAAATTTGTTATCCGAATAAATGATAAAAATAACAAAAATGCCCTTAAAATCCCTCTACTAAATAAGGTGGATGATTTTTTCTAAACAAACAATTTCTTCTTAAAAATTATATATGCAATGCATGTCTTAGATTGAGTTGTTTGTTTATAAAAACTTCTATTTATATTGTTGAATAACTTATAATTCCTAGGTCAATTTAGTTCTATGGTTGACATATTTTAAGAAAAAAAATATATTTTTTAAAATAATGAACAATGAAAACATAAATCGAGTCATTCGAACTGTTCAAAAAGAAAGTCAATATTTTCATTCAAAAATATAGAAGAAATAAAAGTTTGGAAACAAGCGTCAAGCAGCAACATTTATTATTTATTATTCTTTCCTTTATTCTGGGAGAATTAATTTATATCTGTTTTTTCTTATGAGTTAATAAGGGAATAGAGAAAGTTCCATTTCACAACAATGCTCAGGAGGTACATAAGATTTTATTTTATTTTTAAAATTCCAAGATAATCCGCATAGCCCACAAATCATACGTGAATGTAAATCGTATTATAAGACAGTTTCTACACAATAGACTCGACTCAAAGGTATTAAAGAGGGACCGATCTCAAACTAACCGTGTGAATGGCCACCTTCTAAACCAATTGAGTCATCAATATATTTGTAGAACAAACGTGGAATGAATAGCTAGGTTTGATTGTTCAGCCAAAAATATTTATATATAATTGCTATTTGCTAGTCAATTTTTCTATATATGCTAGATGGTTTTTGCCCGTGCTAAGCACGGGTCCAACAATTTAAATTATGATATAATTTTATTGTGTTTGATTAGACATTCACAATTTAATATCCTTGTTCAAGGCTTATCAATCATATATAATAAGGAGCAGGGGCGGCTCTAATAAATTGGTGGCCTAAAGCCAATTTGAATCGAGGCCTTAAATTCCAATATTTTTTTTCATGAAGTTTATTATAGCCAATTATTTAATCTTTCTTGAGACATAGTACTCATAATTTATCAAACTTCTATTACTTCTTTGCTCTTTTATGAGAAGTTTATATTTTCTACAACTAATACTCCATATTTTAAAAAATATATATGTATAACATATTATTATTATTTTAAATGAGGTCCCTCAAATTTTGGGCCTAAAGCGATTGCTTTTTTTCCAAAGGTGTAGAGCCGCCACTGATAAGGAGGCAATCAAATATTTATTGCATAGGTGTTGAAAGTGCACTACAAAAAATCTACTTGTAAAACAAACTCGTCACCATTCTTTAAGTACTGGTCATTTATTCTATGCTACGTAGTCGAAAAATAATACTCCCTCTGTCCTAATTTATGTGACTTACTTTCCTTTTTAGTCAGTCCCAAAAAGAGTGACACATTTCTATATTAAGTAACTTTTCAACTATAAAATGTCTATTTTACCCTTAATAAAATGATTTATAGCCACACAAATTTCTATCATTCATTTTGGACCACAAGTTTTAAAAGTCTTCCTTTCTTTCTTAAACTCTGTACCGACTCAAACTACCTCACATAAAATGGGACAGAGGGAGTACATCATTAAGTAACTGACATTACTACAAAAGCAAATTTTGTTACAATCTCAATGAAAATTCAAGAAATATTGAAATAAATAATGAAAGAGGATGTAGTTGTACTCCACAAGATGTGTGTGCTTAACTTTTGTAGTAGTAGAACTCTCCAAACAGACCTTGAACAACCACTTCCATCTTCCCTTGCTTGAGTTCAAGCTCATCATAAAAGACCTTATTTTCTTCATCATTTTCAAAGCAATTGGAAAATTCCATGTAAAAATATATAGTCCCATTAGTATTATAAATTAATAATTATTTAAAAGTACAAATATATTTAAGATAATTTAGTGAAATATGATTCTATTGTGTTTTGTTTTTGTTAAAATTTAAGTCTAGTTGAATCTCATCTCTAACTTTACTTATTGCATAAAAAATTTTGATGTTGTCTTTTCAAACTGCACCATAAAAATGTGAGTTCTAGATGCGATAATTGTTTCTTATACATAACTGGTTTCAAAGATAAGAAATATATATTACAATTAATCAGACATACATTGTACTTTATCTATGATAATTTTTGTTACGTGAATTCAATAAATATAATTAATAATTTAGTAAGATACAAATCTTACTGTATTCATTATACTTTATGTATAGTAAAACAAATTTTATGTGAATTCAATAAATATGATACATAATTTAGTAAGATGTCATGATTTTGATGTAACCAAAATTGACCTTTATTGAATCTCAAAACACTCTTTAAATTAATAAATATTAATTTTTCTATTAAATAATAGATCTACAAAATAATAATATTTAATGGTTCCACCTACACTAATTTTGTGAGGTTTTACATTTTTTGTTTTTTTCTTTCTCAAAGAACGACGTGAAGGCCATAAAATATTAATACAACATTAACAAACTTCACAACATCAACTCCAATGAAAATACAAATAAATCTCACCTTCAACTTTATATTTTTTTGCATAATCAGGTAAAGTGAAATAATAGCTGTAAAAAAAACATGTGCATACCAACCAACACTTATTTTCAATTTTAAGATGACACACATGTACATTATAAATCATTTCAACCATGTGCAGAAGAAGATTACTCCACTCATGCTAGACAATCAATCCATTTGCGAAGAAAATTATATATATATAGAATTGTGCTCTTACCTGTTATCTGGTACCATATATCAAATGTTTCATAACATAGAGTAAGAAATCTATAGCTTTGATATCAAATGATACTTTGGTAATGAATGAAAAGCTAAATGCAAGTGCAGATAAAGAGCCAACAATATACATCTATTATCTATAAACAAATTACAGCAAATAACTTTTTTGCTTTTGTTTTCTCCTTTGTCTTGGAGAGGCAGATACACATATCGCATACGTTGGCGGATTTAAATCCAAAGTTTCTTTGTCAATTTCATTTTCATTAGAAGAAAATTAGGATGGATATGTAAATTCAACTTTATGTCTCTGCAATCAAAATAACTCCCCATTATGTGTAATCCTTGGAACTTTGTCAATAATATTCACTGTCAACATTCTCTTACAAGAAAAATGTATGATACAGATTGCATTTTGAAATGACCAATAACAAATAAATGGACTTTCTTATATAATGTCATGAAATTTGACTCTTCATAAGGCAGATAACCAGGCCTAAATACAAAAAGATATTACATCATTAGCAAGAAGCAATACAAAAATGAAAGTTATTGATCTGAGGATATGAAATAAAATAACTTATAGGACAAACTAATGAGCACCTTTGGAGTCACATAATTTGGTATTCCACAAGTTGTAAGTAGTAGTCCATCTTCATTAAAAAATAAACGTCAATGAACTTAATATACATTAAGATACAGTGATGTAGTTAGTATTGGCAATTTATACAGAAGTGTTGATACTTGATAGATCAGATTAAGCAAAAAACGACTTTGTAAGAAATAACAAGTTTCCATAGGTGAACTTGTTGAGACAACATACTCAATCCAATATAATAGTTTCAAATATACTTAGGAGTGCATCTCACTGACAGTCCACCAAGCATATACATGCCAACATGATGAAAACTACCATTACTTTGAGCAAAAAATTGAATGTCAACTTTGATTTATTTATTTTTTTAAAAATGCAATTACTTCTTAACATATAAATTTGAAACTAAAATTCCAGATTCAAATCTCCCTTTTGTACCTTTGCATCTACTGGATGCCTTAATGAAATCTCACTTACTTCATCAAACAAATAATAATTACAGATTCAACTTATATTACTTTAAGCAATCATATTTTTCGTGACCATGTTGAAATAAATTTATTTTTTACACTTGTGAAATAACAATATTTGTTAATCATAGCAAAGCCTACAACACCACACTGACAATACAAACATATCAAGCCAATTAGTCAAGCTAAAACTACTACCTAAGATTCATGATCCATCTGGTCAAAATTTCAACTATCTCGACTGAAAGAGTCAAGTCAGATTCAAGAAACAAAATCGAAATACAGAATGAACAAAAAACTCCACCACACTTACTAATAATGGTTAAGTTGTGCGGATTCTTCAATTTTGATTGTGCAGCAGTGTTGGATGGTCCAAAATACAGTATTCTTAGAAAATTAAGTGCACACCAATTAACATCTATAAATAGTCCAAGCAACATATGATTATGATACTTGAAACCTTGAATAACTAAGAAATGTCTGAACCATGACAAAATGTTATAACATTACCAACGTAAAGTTTGAAACCGCATCAATCACCTTTGGTAGGTCCGTTAACAACTATTTATAAAAGGCATGTTCAACAATTTCAAGTTTCAAAGACATTTGACAATTAAACTATGGTGAATAAAGTTGTGCTATATTTCACCTAAGACACATCCTGCTTTATTTGTACTGAAGAGAGAAATTTTTGTTATAGTGAAATCTTTTTTTTAAAAATCTGTACTTTTTTGTAAGTATAGAGTAGCAAATAGCGCACCTGGGCTATTTGCACTAATAAATATTACACTTGTGGTAGTGAGTTTTAATATAAATAAATATTTTCTCCTAAAGTAATTTTACAATGATATGATTCAAGCATATGAGCAAATACTATCATCTACGCCTGATTTTTCAATTTTGCAATCATAAATAATCTTCAACACAAGGTACTTTAATGGAAGAGCAAGAAAAAAAAACTCGCACGAATCACATAACTTGTTGCTTTGGGCCAAATAAATCCAAAATAAACTGAAAATCATAATAAATAGCACCAACAATGCATGTAACTAACTGAGCTACCACAGTACTGAATGTTGTGTTTGGTAGCTAAATGGTCTCTGTTGGTGTATTGTATACCCCAATAAGTTGCATTATATATTTCAAAATTGTTGAAATGTAATAGTGAATTTTGTCATATGTATACCACTATGTTATAAATTATATCTGTATTAAATAGACGACAACAACAAATGTAATCACACGGATGAAGTTTGAGGTATCAAAAATACAACACCACACAAATTTTAATTAGTTTATATTGATGTGTTTTGCTTTGTCTACGAAACATCTAATAAATTAATTGAATGTAAATGCACTTTACAAATAAAAATATATATTTTATTCATTGAATGCAAATGCACTTTACAAATATTTAAACAGAACACAACTATTGCTAATTGTTAAACAATGGAGGCCAATTTGTCTACTTGTAATAAACTCTGTGAGATATCCATTTAGAAAAAGAATATTTTATGAATGTTGGAGGTGACGATCTAATTTGGGCCTTGAGAACTCTGATTTCTCATGTGGGCTTGGAGGCAAACAAGTCGGGAGGTTTGCGCTTAATGGGCCATGGTCGGAAGCCCAATCCCCAGATTTCTTCTCAATAGAAACAGGAAAAAATGGCATAGCATGACAACCTATAGACTTTATTGGCAATAAATAGCCCATTTTAAATTTTTTAGCAAAAAAAGAATTTTTTAATATTTATTTGGCATTAAATAGCCACATTCTTTTTTTTTTTAAATGATTTTTTTTCTGATTTTCTCTCTATTTCCTAGCAGTTAGAGAGCCTTATAATTTGTTCCTTTTTTCTTTTTCCTTATAAGTTGTCAATTTTATTTTTTTTACGTGTTTTTCAATTCTTTCTTTCTTTCATTTTTTTTTCTCCCTCTTTCAAGTTTAGAATTTCTATCTTCTTCTTTGAAATATTTTCATTAAAGATCTATCACAATAGTAACTTTTCACAACAAGTAACTCAAATCATACTAATTTTTTTATATTGATTGTCTGGGTTATTTTTTAAAAAAAGTTGAGATTTCTACATTTTTTATCTTGTAGTTGAATGCAAGATTTTTTCTTTTTACAAATTTCCGTATTTGTATTATAATTTTACAACTTTTCTTCTCCCAAAAACTGCAATGTTTCGTGATTTATGGAATTGACCTTTTTTCAATTTTTAATAAATAATAAATTAATATAGTTATGACATTTTTTTGAAATATTGAATTTCGTTGATTGAATTTGATAATGAATATTTATTTTGTCTCCAACAAATGTATCTAAATTTGTTAATGAAAA
>JAJOOR010017511.1:0-24707 GCA_036250505.1 Solanum acaule
ATATACCCTGTATCAAACTTAGAAACCATTAAAAAGTCCTAATGCCTTTATCCTTGTTACTGAACATTGTCTTATCATGAGAATGGACCATAAAAAAATATTTTGACAATGTTGAACCGTCATCAATGACTTTGTTTGATCTCCTTGAACCTAGATCTTGGGATCTCCAGTCTTCTAGGTAGAGTTACCGCCACAATGACTTGTCCTCGGCCATAGTCCTATTCCCTTTGATAATCTATCAACTCCCTCTCTAGTTAGGCCTTTTGTAAGTGGGTCTGATACATTATCATTTGACTTTACATAGTCAATTATGATAATTTCAATAGAGAGTAGTTCTTTAACGATATTATGTCTACGTCATATATGACGAGACTTTCCGTTATACATCATGCCCCATGCCCTACCTATTTCAAATTAACTCTCACAGTGTATGCATACTGGAGCTAAAGGTTTGGGCTAAAAATCTTTTAAGAAATTTTGGAGTCATTTAACTTCTTCACAGTCCTTATCTAGAGTGATAAGCTCAGATTTCATAGTAGAGCGTGCGATACATTTCTGTTTGGAAGATTTCCAAGAGATTTCTCCTTCACAAAGAGTAAATACATATCCACTCGTGGATTTTACTTCATTTGACATAGTGATTCAATTTGCATCACTATATTCTTCCAATACTGTTGAATATTAGTTATAATGCAAAACAATAGTTTTTAATTATATTTTAAATGCTCCAAAACTCTTTTCATTGTCATCCAATGAGTTTGATTAAGATTACTTGTGAACCAACTCAGTTAACTAATAGCACATGCTATATCTAATCGTGTACAATTCATGATATATATCATACTTCTCAATACTCTAGCATAATTCAAATATGAGACACTTTTGCTTTCATTCTTTTGAAGTACAAAGTTCACATTTATTGGAGTCTTGACAATATTGAAATCCAAATACTTGAACTTGTCAAGTACCTTTTCAATCACATCAGTAACTTCAATGTCTTTCATATCGAAGTTACTTTCTAGCATATGCGTAGTAGCATTTATGTCAGAAATGTCTCTTTTGATGATCAACATGTCATAAACATAAAAACAAATAATGATTTTGTGATTTGGAGTGTATTTAATGTAAAAACATTTATCACATTCATTAATCGTCAATTCATTTGCCAACATAGTTTGGTCAAACTTCGTATGTCATTATTTGGGCGCTTGTTTTTAGTCCATAAAGTGACTTAACAAGTTTACAAACTTTCTTTTCTTTACCAGGAACCACAAAGCCCTCGGGTTGTTCCATGTAGATTTCTTCCTCCAATTCTCCATTTTTTAAAAACTATTTTCACATCCATTTTGACGAATTTGAAGGTCATATACCGCAACTAGTGCAATTAACATCTGAATTGATGTTATCCTACTTACGGGCTATTATGTGTCAAAATAATCAATGTCTTCTTATTGTCTAAATCCTATGACAACAAATTTTGCTTTGTATTTGTCAATAGTTCCATCAATTTTCCTTTTCTTTTGAAGATCCACTTTGAACCCAAAAGTTTATTTCCTGGAGGAAGATCAACCAACTCTCAAGTATTGTTGCTCAAGATTGAATCTATCTTGCTATTATCAGCCTTTTTCCAAAAAGAATGAGTCCACGGAGGGCATAGCTTCTTCGAATTTATGATACTCATTTTCAAGAAGAAATGTTACAAAATCAAACTCGAAGGAAGTAATTTTTCCATTGACATTTACTATGCCTCTAAATCTCTTTATTAAGTACATTCTCCTTTGGTTCGTTCCAAGGTCATTTAGACCCTTCACTTAACTGTCCGACGGTTCGAACATATGAACCATAAATTGACAGGCTTTACTATTTGTAGCATATCCAATGAACATACAATCCACAGTCTTAGGTCCTATTTTGACCCATTTGGAAATAGTTCCCTCATTTCCATTTCTCGTATGGAATAGACTGTATTGAAAATTGTTAGATCACTATCTTTCAAGAGTTATTGCTTATATATACTTTAAGGGGCGACAAGCAGTTCTCTATCAGGATACACCAAAGTCTGAACAAACAAAACTATTTGTTGCTCTCTTTCTTAAAAAACAAAAGTTTTTTTTTATTTGTAATAAAACTTTTGTTCCTCTCTTTCTGAACAGATAAACTTTTTGTTGTTCTCTTTTGCTATAATGATAGCATCCCCCCACAAATTTTGTGGTAAACCTGAACTGATAAGATGGACATTAAACATTTCCTTCAAAGTTCGATTTTTTTTTCTTGTCAACAATTTGATTAGATTAAGGTGAGTATGTGCAGTAATTTGATGGATGATTCCATTTTCCAAATATATTTCTGCAAAAGAAGATTCATATTCTCCACATCTACCACTTCTAATCATGACAATCTTTTTATCCAACTGATTTTCAACTTTCATTTTATATTTCATATATGTTTCTATTGCTTCACCCTTACCATTCAACAAATGGACATAACACAATCTAGTGCAATTGTCAATAAAATTTATGAAACATTTTTTCCCACCAAGAGATGGTGTTGACTTCATATCACAAATGTCAGTGTAAATTAATTCTAAAGGATTAAAATTTCTTTCAACAAATTTATAAGTATGCTTAACATACTTAGATTCAACACATACTTGACATTTTGATTTATTGCACTAGAAGTTAGGCAACATTTCTAAGTTGATCAGTTTTTGCAAGGTTTTGTAATTGACATGTCCTAAGCATTCATGTCACAAACAATTTGATTCAAGTAAGAATAAACAGAAATAATGGATTTGAAAAGACCTTCTATGAGGTAACTTTTTCCTACAAATATTTTGTTCTTTACTTTTTATAACTTTGTCAAATACAGACGTTTTAGAGTCAGCACCTTGCCAAATGTCCTTTGTAGAAGGACCTTTCCATAACATTCAATTTGTTATAGAATTACCATGACCATAGTCTCTTCGGTCCAATAAGGGCAATATGACCCAAATGTTTGTTTTAAAAAACAAACATAACAGATCACTTTTCACCAATGTTCATGTCTTATACAAATAGACATATCTTTTCATGAAAAATCACAATATTTTAAGTGATACTTTTTCATCAAAGAATACAATTCTTTTGAACGAGTAATATAATTTTGTGATTTTATACTAGTCATATCATATACTAGTAAAGAGAGACTCAAGGACCACAATATCAAATATACTACAAGAATTTGTGGGTCTAACATAATACAAGAATGTAATAAAATTTCATATCTTGTACTTTCAAATTTAAATTAGATAGTAAGTTTAATTTTGTTTTTATCACAAGTAAAGAACCCCTCACATTTTAAATATGTTCTCAAAAATATTTTTCTAGTATTTGAAATTATTTTCCACATATATTTTCCCATGCTTTCAAATTGTATACCATCAAAATACATATTGGCAACACAAAGCCTTTTTTTGGAGATTTAATCCATAGAAACACCCACTGCAGGCACAAAAATCACTAATTCTATGTTATTAGTGTTTTTTTTTCCTTCCTGTCACAACTAGACAGACCACTTAGTATTTAGAATACTAACAATAAAGATTCAATCCTTATACAACTTGTTTCTAGTTTAACGATGAAGTATTTATATTCTTGTAATCGTTAACCGAATGAACCTTGAATTCTGATGAAGTTTTAATATTCTTCAAATTAGTTTCACATTCAGATAGAGTAGTAAACCAAAAAGGTTTTAATCTCCAAAAACCTTAAATACAACACTGTTTCTAGCTAACGATGAAGATTTTATCTTTTTCAAATCATTTAGCTTTAATCTTCCTGACGAAGATTTTGTACTCTTCAAGTCAGAATATTCATTCAAACAGAGTATTTAACAAATTGGTGAAGTTTCTATATTATTCAAACCAATGCACAATCTGATTTGTTCGTGAAGTTCTTATATTCTTCAAACCAAAGGAGTAAAAAATCAGAAGATTTTAGTCTCCAAAAGTCAAACACAATCAATTTCACATGGAGTAGAAAACTATCAAAAAAAAAAATTCTCCTCTTAACAGAATACATATAAATAATAATAAAGACATATTTTGAGATCATCACATAATGACCATATATCCTAACATTTATGAAATAAATCTCATAACTTATAAAAGATAGAAAATGAAAATAATAATCAAGGGAAATAAAGACAGAACCTGAGTTTTACTCTCATTGAATCATATTCTATTTGTCAGCAATGATTCCATACAAGTTACTTTTCTTGCTATTTTTTTTTCTTTTCTCAGTTTTCATCATATTCCTATTTTCCTCAAGAAGACATTTAATTTCAACAAGAAATTACACTCATATTCAAATATTGTTAGGAGACAACATTTGTTCATTTACTTCTTCTCATAGTTATATAAAATCAAGAATATAGAGAAAAAAAATTAAAGTGCATATCTTAACCTTTATGCACAAAATAACTTTTTTCTTAGTGAAAAGAAAACTTAAGGGGTGCAATACTTCAATGCACTTGGGAAGAAAATAAAAATAATCTTACCCATCCAAGGAAAACATACTATAGAAAATATACTCGAACATATTAAAGTAGTACTAATTCATCCCAAATCTCTTTTATAATATGATAAAATAATCCTCTTTTCTTCTTCTTTTTTTTTCAACAAAAAGAACACAGAAAATAAAAGTAATTTCTTTACCACAAAAAATACCATCAATATTAAGTTTCTTAAGCTCGTTATCTCCTATATTCAGATTAGCAAACCAGAAATAATAAAAGATGAAAAAAGAAAAAGAAAAGAACTATCCGAGTCCACAGAACTCACTGTGTGTCCTTAAGAAATTTAATCCCTTCAAGTACCCGAGGTTGCAGATTAATTCCTCCCAAGATAAAATAGATTAACCATTAAAGAAGTAGTGGTACCTCAAACTTCAATAATTTCAACAAACTCAAAATGACAGCAACGAATCACACAAACAGACACGATAGATCGATTTTGTTTTGTAAGAAATGTATGCAGAAGAAGGGAAGAATTCAATGCAGAAAAATGAGAGAAAGTCTCTATTTATAGCCAACAAAGGGTAAAGGTCGCAACTCTTTCGAAAGAAGACAATCTTTCAGAAAGGTCACAATACTTTGGAAAAGGCACAACCTTTCAAACGGTCACAACCCTCTAGAAAGGACACAACCTTTCATAAAGGTCTCAACCCTTCGGCATAGTCAGAACCCATCAGGAGAGTCACAACCCTTTCATTTCTTGTTCACACCTTTAAAACCCAACATATATAGTTTCTGAAAACGTGTGTTGCACGTGTATTTTATGTAAATTTTTATAGATTTGTGTAATTAAATTCTATTAAAACATACATGTAATAACAAGAAAATTTTAATATATAAAATTAATTCCTTTTAAACAACCAACAGTAAAGTTTGAACTTTTACCGTCAACAGTTCATGCAAACAGGATTTAAACATAGGAGTATATCTTTTCCTTATATATTAACATATTCAAACATGCTAATCGATATATTAGCAATGGAGTTTTTGACATAAAAAAGAAAATAATACAATGCTTTGATATTAATTATAAGCTTAAGATTGAAAGATTAAAGTGACTTGGAGTAAAGAAAATCATTGCACTTGCACTATATATTACTTTTATTTGACAAGGAACATGAAAAGTTCACATAACTGCCGGAAGCTAAAAGGAAGAAATAGTAAATGTGAGATATGAAATAGTTGAGTTGTAAATTGTGTTCAAATAATCTGTATTTTATCTCAATAGGGAGATGAAAGATTTCTTTCAATTAAATGTAGTTAGATTAATAATAGAATTTATTTTTAAAATATTAAAATGATGACTCAACTTTTAACTATTTAATATTTTATTAATTACATATTTTATAATATTTTTATTTAATGTAGGAGTAAAATGATAATCCAACTTTAGACTTGGACCTTTCCACTTTCAATATATTTTAATATAATATGATATGATATGATATGGGTGTGTATGTATGTGTGTGTAATTTCTAAAATTAATGTGTGCTCATTTGAAATAGGGTACACGCACAAGGGGCATGCCCAGAAACTAGTATAAATAAAGTTTCAAACTTAACTCAAAGTTCTAGGCCAAATCAACTCAAAAGTTTTTAGAGTGATCTTTAAATGCTTGTAAATTGCTACAGTCATGTACTCTAACAAAGGAAACTCATTACCTAGGGAAACTGGAACTCGAGACCTCAGATTAAGAATAAATGAGTATTTACCACTCCATCACAACCCTGGTTGGTTATACCAATGCATCCTTATTGTAGGCATACTTTTGTTGGAAATAGCAATTCAAGAATATACACTTGGGAAAGGAAAAATAGTATTCGGCACTACTAGAAAGGTTAAAGACAACCATGTGAGAATGGCATTACTGGTGAACACAGTGGCGGACCGAGGATTTTCACGAAGTGGGTTTAAGCAGGAATCGAACTCGGTTTGGCTGGACAAATTGAACCCTCTTCATCACTAGGCAAAGCATCACTCTTGTGCTAAATGGAGTCAAAATTTAATATATACCTATAAAATTTCAAAAACTGATTAAATATACACATATATACGGTGTTATTTTTCGAGGAATGGGTTCATATGAACCCACTTTAGGTCCGCCCCTGGGTGAACATCACCACCTGAGGTACAAGGACAATGACTAATGACTGCTTCAGTGAAGAGGTTGTGTTGATTTACCTGAGCAGAACAAAGGGACTTCATGAGTTCAATCAACACATTGTTTCCTGCTACTTCACTCAGTTGCTTTGCAAATTCTTGCATAGTGATCTTCCCATCTTGATAATCTTTGCAACATACTATTATCAGTTCGAAAGCATGACTTCCTGCTACTTCTCTTACTTGCCTTACAAATTCTTGCGTAATGATCTTCCCATCTACATAATCATAGCAATATACAGTTATCAGTTTGATAGCATGAGGAGGCAAGATCTTTGATAATATTGTGACCACATCATCTATGAAAATCCTCAAATTTACATTCTTTGAAAGAGTTGGATATTTCTCAACCCTTTCTGAATGAGGAAAAACTCTGAAACTGATTATGCTTAAAAGCAGGATATGGTTAATTCTGGTGAAAAAAGGGTAAAATTATTTTTTATTTTAAAGAGTACACATATTTTATTTAATAAAATACTGTACCTTTTCATTTGAAATCATAAAGTGTTATTTCTTTGAAAAATAGTCAAAGGAAGAATAATACCATTTTATATTGATAAAGTATTTATTTTATTTATTCAAATGGTCAAAACAGATGGAGGCTGACTTTGTTTAATTTTTCCCATGAGTTGTCTTCTTAATTTAATAAAGAACAATGATCAATTATTTTGACTAGATTATAATTTTAATATGTGCATTAAAATTGGCCTCGATAAATTAGTTTTATCCTTATGTTCCGTGAGCATTTCCTTGTCTTTTACGAAAATTTGTGGCATATGTTGTCTCATTAAATGGTATTAACCATACTTTCGTTTTGTTCCCATTTCAGATATGGCCGAACGGGAACATGCTCAAACTACTCCAAGTGGGAGTTCTCAAAGTCGAGCAAAGGGACAAGGTAGAAGAGTAAGCTGCTGTAAGACATGTTTCCGAGGGCATGAAATCGTACAGATTGGTGTCCCAAGGGTGACACACAATCAGTCAAGGAACCAAAGGGCCATTCGAAGGGAAAAAGAGAAAAAATTTAAAGAGTTTGAGTCATTGAAAATGTCCCCTAATATGTCAGCATGTGATTTTATTCACCTTTTTGAAATAAAATGGGCTGAACTCGCTGATTATAAGGAAATTTCATATTGGAGAGCCTTAGCTTATTTAACAGACTCTCTCCGTGAACCTTGGGGTAGTAGATTGACTGATGTTTATCATGACATTTGGCCCAGTCAACCTTTTAGGGTTTACATTTGTTGTCTTGAAGACTTGTGGGAGGATTTTAGTCTTTGAATTACTTGTAAACTTTGTTGCTTATTTGTTTTTCAAGATATGAATTATGTAGTTTTTTTTTCTCAAATTATGTTATTAGACTTAAAAATCCTTTTTATCAAAGTCTTCAATATATTAATTATACACATTAAGAAATTAGATTTGAATTTTGATTAAATATTAGTTTGTAGATGATGATTGGATGCATACGTGTCTTTTCGATTTTACATTAAATATGAAATCTTTATGAGAATTAATTTGCTTGAATGTGTATGTCGCATGCATAATTTATTAAAATTCTTGCCTAATTATATGTCAATAACATACATGGCATCAAAAAGTATCATTGCTAACTTAAATAAAGGTGAAAAACTTAACGGTGATAATTACGACATCTGGAGTCGTAAAATATGGTATGTGCTGGAAGAGCAAAATGCTTTGGAAGGTATAAATCATGTTTTGAATCAACCAGAAGAGGGTAATACTGCACAACACAAAAAGGATCTTGAAGCTTACAAAGCTTGGAAAAAGGCTAACTCCACTGCACATGAAATAATAGTTAGTTCTGTAGTTGATGACCTCATACATGAATGTGAGGAATTCTCTACTGCTCATGCTATGTGGGCACATCTGCGAGGAACGTATGGGGGTACGTCTATAACACGCCTCCGATAGTTGACTATCAAGTTTGACACTTACAAAAAACGTCATGATCAGAATATCAAACAACACCTAAGGGTGATGTCAAACATGATAGCTCAACTCAAGAGTATTGTCCATGTTCTTTAAGATGAAAAACAAGTTCAGGCAGTGATTCAGTCTCTTCCCAATAATTGGGAACATTTGAAGGTTAACTTGACCCATAATGATAGCATCAAAACTTTTTCTGATGTTGCACGTCATGTTGAACTTGAAGATGAGCGCCTTGGTGCTGCTAAAGCTGCTTCTAATGCCTTTGTGGCAGAGTCAAGTGGTACAAAATCTTCAGGCTTCAAGCGCAAGAAAAATTGGAAAAGAAATGGGAAAGACAAAGAGACTGGAGAAGGACCCTCTAAGAAAAAGAAGAAGCCAAACTCCAAGAAAGGAAAACGGTTTTTCAAGAAGAGAGGCAAGAGTAAAATGAAGTGCTACAATTGCCAAGAATTGGGGCATTTTGCTCGTGAATGTACCGAACCCAAAAAGGTAGCATTTCTAAACGCATCTCTAAGTGCTACATATGTATCTAGCACTTCTTTACTAACTGAATCTTATCTTATGTGGATTGTAGACTTAGGATCCACCGACCACGTGAGTCGAGATAGAGAGGTGTTTGTGGAGTTTTGTTGAGTTTCATCTAAATCAAGGTGCATCTACGTAGGAAATAATGCTAGGCTTGAAGTCAAAGGTATAGGCACTTGCAAAGTGGACTTATGTGGTGGCTGTTCGTTTATGTTGCATGACGTCCTATATACTCCAGAGATTCGACGAAACTTAGTGTCTGTTCTTTTAGACGTTGGTTTTGATTTGTTTTTTAGTCGTAATGGTGTTAGAATAACTCTAAATAATGTTTTATATGGTTTTGGACTTCGTTATGACCGTTTTATCATATTAGATTGTAATCCTTCAACTTATGACTATTATGTTGACCGTTGTGTAATGGCATGTTATTCAAGTAACAATGATGTTGATGTTATTACATGTCATGCTAGATTAGGTCACATAGGGCAAGATCGAATGAATAGGTTGGCAAAAGAAGGGCATTTAGGTTCTTTCACCAAAATTGAAATACCAACTTGCGAAAATTGTCTTGCTGGAAAGATTATGCGTAAACCATTTGGAAAGGCTAAGAGAGCTAAGTTCCCACTTATTAATTCACTCAGATATTTGTGGTCCAAACAATGTAAGGGCAAAGTCTGGTGCTACATATTTCATTACATTTATTGATGATTTCACGCGTTTTGGTTATGTCTATTTGATTTCTCATAAATCTGAAGCACTTGAGTGCTTTAAAAGATATTTGAGTGAAGTTGAAAATCAATTAGATAAAAGCATAAAAGCTTTAAGAACCGATTGAGGACGTGAATATTTGTCAAAACAATTTGAAGAATTTTGTACTGAAAAGGGTATTATCAGACAGTTAACTACTCCTTATACACCTCAACAAAATGGTGTAGCTGAAACAAGGAATAGAACATTATTAGACATGACAAGTTCAATGATGGCGCAGGCAAATTTGTCTATCTCTTTCTAGGGAGAGGCATTATTGACTGCGGCTTACATATTGAACAAAGTGCCTTCTAAGTCAGTGTCTTCCACTCCTTATGAACTTTGGACTGGTCATAAAACAAACTTGAATGATCTACGCCTGTGGGGTTGTGCGGCATATATTAAAGATCGTTTTGGTGAGTTTGGTAAACTAAGTACAAAAGGAAAGAAATGTATCTTTATAAGGTACTATGAACGCTCTAAAGGATATGTGTTCATTGATGAACTGGAGGATGGAAGTATTACTGAAATTGTATCGCGAGATGTCAGATTTTTGGAAAATGATTTTCCCAAAAAGGGTGAAATAGGTAAAGTTGAGCCTCTGTACGAAATGTTGAATTCAGAAGATCAAAAAATGTTGTCAAACATACTTGATAATTCAATGGATTAAGAAATGATTCTTGGTCCAAGTGGGAGTTATGAATCCCAAAATCCTATAGAGGAATCTGAACTTCAAATCCGTAAGAGTACAAGAAAAGGTGTACCTAAATGATCTTATGAGATTGAGGATTATGTTTTTTTGGTATCTCCTACAGAATTGGATGAACCTAATTCTGTAAAAGAGGCCTTATCGAGCCCTGAAAAGGATGAATGGTTAAAAGCGATGAAAGAAGAATTAGAGTCCATGAAAACCAACAAAGTCTGGGATCTAGTTGACCTTCCTAAGGAATGTAAAGCTATTGGGAATAAATGGATTCTTAAAGTTAAACGTAAATCGGACGGGTCAATAGAAAGACACAAAGCACGATTGGTTGCGGAAGGTTTTACTCAAGAAGTTGGAATAGACTATGAGGAAACTTTTTCGCCAATTGTGAAGTTTACATCCATACGATTACTTTTAGCTATTGTTGCACGTTTAGATCTAGAATTGCACCAAATGGATGTGAAGACCGCTTTTCTCAATGGAGAATTAAACGAGGAAATCTACATGGAACAACCAGTTGGTTTCGTTGTTATAGGTCAAGAAAAGAAAGTATGTAAATTGAAAAGATCAATTTATGGCCTAAAGCAATCTTCAAGGCAGTGGTATCTGAGATTTCATAAGGAGATGATGTCATTTGATTTCACCATGATCGATGAAGACCATTGCATCTATGTGAAAAAGTCGAATGAAAAATTTGTAATTCTTTCTCTTTACGTAGATGATATTTTATTAGCTGGAAATAATTTGGAGTATGTGAAAACTATCAAGTCGTGGCTTTCAAAATCGTTTGATATGAAAGATATGGGTGAAGCAGACTATATATTGGGCATTAAGATCCAAAGAGATCGTTCCAAGAAATTTTTGAGTTTATCTCAAGAAACTTATATAAAGAAAATATTGGAACATTTTCGAATGAATAGTTGCAAATCCATGGATACTCCTATAGCAAGGGGCGAAACTTTAAGCCATGAAATGTGTCCAAAGACTGAAAAAGAAAAGGTAGACATGTCTCAAGTACCTTATTCTAGTGTTGTCGGGAGTTTGATGTATGCTATGATGTGTACTCGCCCAGACATTTGTTATGCCATAAGTCTAGTTAGAAGGTATCAATCCAATCCTGGAAGAGATCATTGGAAAGCAGTAAAGAGAATATTCCGATACCTGAAGGGAACTGTAGATCATACATTATGTTATAGTGGATCTGATTTATTCATAAGAGGTTATACAGATGCAGATTGGGCTGGTGACCGGGATGATAGAAAATCAACATCCGGTTATTCTTTCTTACTAAATGGTGGTGCTATTTCATGGAAAAGTAAGAAGCAAACTTTCACAGCTCTTTCAACCATGGAATCTGAATTTGTGGCTTGTGCGTCTGCAGTACAAGAAGTTGTTTGGTTAAAGAGATTCTTTGAGCATTTGAGTATTGCAAATAATTCTAAGGGTCCCATGATTCTATATTGTGATAGTCAAGCGGCTATCGCATACACAAAGGATCCTGAGTATTACAGCAAGACCAAACACATCGACATCAAGTATAACTTTGTGAGAGACGTAGTGGCAAGTGGAGAAATAACTTTGCAATACATTCCTACACGTGAAATGATAGTTGATCCTTTTACGAAGGCCATCTCTAGAGACTTGTTTGAAAACATGTTAAGGCACTAGGTTTACGTAAAGTGTGATGATATTTCAGTATTGTAAAATGACTTGATTGTTATAATATTATCTTCTATATAAAAATGTTGAATTTATGTTCAAATGTAGTATGCATGTTATATTTTATAAGAAATAAAGTGTGTCGAACAAGTCGCAGGATCGGCTCTCTCACACAAGCAATCACCTCTTACGTCGAAGAGCGTGAAGAGCTGAGTTTTACCATCATATTATGACTTGTTTTATGAGCCAGACAAATGTTTCTCTAAGAAGATGAGTTTAAGGATTATTGAAAAAGAGAAACTATGGTTAAACATCTTGAGGTGTTTAGATCGAGGTTTGTACGATGTTGGATAATCGGAAGGATGAGACACATACACCAATAAAAAGGTGAAAACATCGTAACACGTGTTTCATACCACGTGTGTCAAGCGATCAATGGGTCAATGAAAGAATATTCCCTGCTTCTTCATTGTGTGAGACCCAGAAAAGTTAAATTGACTTTTCAATAAAATACCCTTTGACCATTTTGTTGTTTCTTGAAGTTTCAATCAATGTTGCTACTTTAGCATGTTACTAATAGATATGAATGATTCGGCAATGCAGTACATGTCTAAGAAAGTAGTTGAATTGAAATAGATAGATTCGAGTAGATAGGAAAGACGATTAATTGAATAATAAACTTGTATACACAAGCCGGCTATTGCACTAAACTTATAGAGTGTAATTGTGTGTATAAAGTTAAACATGAACTCGAGTTAACCTCTTTAAGAGGATGAGGGATCGAATAAGTAACTATTGAATTAGTGAATAAAGTCTGGGGTACTGTGAGTAATGATGTACTTTTAATAATAATGAATTATTTCCACATGTGATTGAATTCCAATGTAGGGATTATAAAACCTTAAAGGTAAGCTTTTGATTCTCACAGGTCGCACGAACTATTTGTCGTATGAATTGTGTAATTAGTTGATGTTGTGTTGGCTTAGGTCTTGTCCACCATGTGCGAAGTGGGAGATGTAAGTTTTGGGTTTGGGTCGCCCATGTGGATCGACCCGACCCGATCCAACCCAAGATTTATTTTTTTTTCTGAATAAAATAAAATAAAATAAGATAAATATTAATTTAAAAAGGGGTGGGAACAGTTACAAATCTCTCCTTTTTAAATTAAGTTATTTTTTGCTTTTTTCTTCAAAGCTTCAGAAAAGAGAAACAGGAAGAACAACAAAAAGTCAAAAAGACTTAGATTAAAGACACAACAAAAGGCATTTAGTTTGTGAAACACTATCTTTGTTTCCTAGTGATTCAAAGAAGGATTTGGAGCAAATAATTCAGTTCGTGAATTTCATTCTGCTGCAACATTCAAAGGTACACAAATCTTGTACCAAACGTTGTTTAAATTCTATCAAAAGAAGAAAGGACAAATTCCAGCTACAAATATATAAGAGCTAAATCTGCTCTAGAGGTTTATTGGACAAAAAGGAAAACAATCCACTAGGAAACAAACACCGGTTAACGATACGCATTGCAAAATCAATCCACTAGGGAACAAACAGTGTTTGTCAAACACCAGTTGACTCCACTTTTGATCCCTCAAATCCCAAGTTTTGTATAGATGATGTAGAAGGCCTGTATAAGACTAGATTCTCTTCTCCCATAGACATTTGAATCATCTCAATTATAATGAAGATATCATTTAGCTATTTCCCAAAGCAGTTAAGGGGTCTACAATGCTTTGTGTTTTCCCCTCATATGAGCTGTAACACTATTCGGAGATGAATGAAATGCACTATTTTTGAAATTACATGCACAATTCTTCTTCTTCTATTAATCATTGCATGTACAAAAAAACTATCCTAACTTTAAAAAAAAAGATCTCTATTTGTGCTTTTCTTTCTCTATTCTAATGAATTACATGAAAGACTTGGACTGATGCCTCATATTTGATAATGAAATTAGAACTTTTCGAAGACACAAGAATTACAGCTTGTCTTGATTAAGTTCATCAAGATCACGAGTTTGTAGACTGATAACCACGTTGTGAACGCGGCCACATAGCAAAGGATGCTCAGTGAAAGAACCTACTTGAGGTGAACAATTCCAGCATCTGTCACATTTTGAGCCATTTACACGAGATACACCAATCCAGATTTTGTGTCCTTCTTCCATGGGGTATTCTCCAGTGTACTGAACATCTTTAATCCTTTCATGTTGCAATGAGTTGAGAATCTCCATCTGCAAATATTGGAAGAATGTACTCATAAGATGTATAAAATCAAGAAAACCACAACATTATGCACTCAAAGAATACATTACAATTATGGAGGCCTAGAATACCTAAACAGAGGCAAAGTATTTCACGTTGTAAGACTACTACCACACGTGTGTATTGGAATTCATCTGAAAAGATGACCAATATTTGTTTCAAGTATAACCAACCCAAAAAAAATGTATGATGGCAAATAAAAAGTAGGTTTTCAAGAGGATACAATTCAGTTTGTTTCAAGTGTAACAAAAATGATGACACTGAGTCAAGAATTGAGGTCTGGGAATACTAACTTCCCTAAGAGAAGTAGCTGGGATCTCAAGTTTGATGGTTGACGCAAAGACTCTTAGTAAACATGTTTAGATACCATCAAACTGCAGTTCTAAAGAAGTGAACACACCTTAAAACATACAAAAGCTCAGTAGAGGTTACATCAGATAAAACTGATACTTACTAAGACATTCTACAGAAGTAATCGATTGTCAACCAAGTTAGCATGCCACATCAAATTGAGTCAAAACCTACCAGTGAAAGATATATTGGAACAGCAAGATCCTCTTGCTTTTTCTATAGCCGATAATCTACACATTAGGCTTCCAGAAACTTTTGAATGTGGACATGAAGTTAATACAATATTTAAGGAGCAAACAACCCAAACTAACTGTCCTCCAGATATACACAAGAGTGCAAGAGGAGACATTGATATATTTCTTAGTAGTCCATAAAATGTAATTAATTGTGCTTTGATGAACTATTCAAGGTTCAGGGAAATTAGAATTCATTTATTTGATCGCATAAAAGAATTAAAGTCGCAAGCCTTCCGATAAAAGGCTGAATGATACAGTAATCTATTTAACCGAGATATCAGCAGCAGGAATTCTTACAAGCTTTGTCCACAGTGATAAAAGGGTAAATTTGGCATCCATTCAGTTTAAGGGAAAATGACACTTCTACTCCAACATTTGACATTTCCATCCGAATGAAAATAAAGCAAACAAACTGTTAAGAATTCATCACCAACTTAATTAGTTACTTAATATAAGTCAAGAAAAATCTAGAATATTCCGGAGTTGTAGAGAATTGAAGGAAGATCTCTAGAATGAGTGTTCTAGAGAGAATAGTCTAGAAATATTCTAAAACAAGATAGTTCTAGAAAAAGATAGCTAGGAATATTCTAAAATAGAGTAGTATTTATCTCTCTAGATTCTTCCATCACCTCCTATAAATAGAGGTGGTCCATTTGAGTTGTAACCAAACAAGAAACCAACTAAGTAACATACCAAGTAAGAAAGCAATAAAAAAAGTAAGAGAGAAAACAAGAGTGAGTGCTCAAGTAAAGAGTGTTGCTGAAGCAAGCAACAAGTGTGATCAAGATTGTAAGAGCGAAGCGGGTCCTTATTTTCATATAATAAAATTCTAGTTGTGAGAAATCGATAGTGCCCGTCTCTCCAAATACTATATCCAACACAAACTAACTTAAATTTCAAGGAATAGTTTGGTCCACCACACCAGCAACTCTAAGCAACCAAAAAGCCAACCCTTCCCCAATTCCCTGCTTCTTGTCCCTAGTCCTGGATCCAACTCTAAGAATCACCTAGTATTTTTTTGTCTTCGCTGAGTGAGACCTCAGGGTTCACAACCACTTCATTGACCACTAGGTCACACTCTTGGGTGCTCCTTAATTGTCAGGATCTTCGATATATATGGTTTCCTTGTTTATGTGCTTCCTAAAAAGAAGACTATATATTTTATACTTGCTACAGGAAATCATTCATTCACGCATTGAGAGAAAAAAAAAGAAAAAGTCGTAAAGCTTTCTGGCAATGAGCTATTCCTGGAAGATTTGAAGACTATCTGAGGGTGAAGAATCAGGTTGAAGACTCTGAAAGGACCCTTGGGATTCGTTCAGAACCCCGTATACACCAACCACATAAGCAATTCGATTATATTTAACATTTCAGAATCAATGGAACCGTCAAAAGACTAATATGAGGTCTCCTTGACACGACATTGGTGAAAATCACAAGAAATAACTCAACGCCTAAATATGCTAAACCAAGTGTAGAGATATTTTAGGACTTGATTCTGTAATCCTTTAAAATAGGAACTCGATTCTAGTAATCTTTGTAAAATAGGAAGATATTAATTATTTCCATATATTGTAACTTAGTAGTAGTTATATAATCATGTACATGCCTGCTTTGAAAAATAATAGAATAAAAAAAGAAACATTTTGTTCAAGATTTGAACTTGGTATCAGAGCCATGGGTAAATCAGATGCTTCTAACTCTACCCCGATTATCATTCAATCTGAAAATTCCTCTTTCAATGCAGGAATTATTCTAAATGAAACAAATTATGATATGTGGTCTCAAATCATAGAGATGCATATTGCTGAAAAAGAGAAACTCTCGTTTGTTCGTGGAAGTACACAACCACCTACCGAAAAAGATGAAGGATATGAGAAGTGGTACACAGACAATCAAAAGGTTACGAGGTGGTTGTTGATGTCTATGTCTCCCAAGATTATGAAGCGATATATTCGCTTACCTACTGCTCAAGAAATCTGGAAAGCTCTGTCAACAGCCTTCTATGATGGAGCAAATGAACTGCAAGTCTTCACTTTGAATCAAAAGGCCTTTTCTACCAAACAAAATGACAGATCTCTCTCTTTCTACTATGGAGAATTGATTGAAATTTTTTGTGAGTTGGATCACCGTGATAAGGTGATCATGGAAAGTGAGAAGGATGTCAGTTCTTACCGCAAGTCTATCCAACGACAAAGGGTGCACATCTTTCTTGCTGGTTTGGATGGTGAATTTGAACAGATTTGTGGGGAAATCTTGAGGAAGGATCCTGTTCCAGAATTAGAAGAATGTTACTCAATGGTTTGTCGTGAATCTGTCTGGCATGCAACAGTGAATGGAGATCTTGAAAAATCTGAAGAAGCAGCCATGGTGAGAAAATATAGATCTAATCAAAATCGGTTCTCTCAAAATCAACCAGATTGAACGAGGTCTAAGGGTATCAACAAGTCCACTTATAAGTGTACTCATTGTGATCAGTCAGGGCTCATAAAAGATCATAGTTTTGAAATTGTGGGATATCCAGAATGGTGGGATCATAACCGTGATTCAAGAAGGAGAAATGCAAGCAAGAGTTCCACTGCTGCAATTGTAGAAACAAATGCCAAGGAAGATGTTGCTGGACAATCCACAACCTTGGTAGCAACGAGAGGTAACAATGGTAAGGCTTTAAATTCATCTGCACTTGTTTCTAATAGTACATGGATAATTGATTCCGGAGCTACGGATCACATGACAGTTAATTCTAGACAAGTTTCATCCCTTAAACCCTCGTCACAAAAGTATATTTCCACCGCTAATGGTTCTTCGGCACCTATCATTGGGGAAGGATCCTTGTCTCTTATTAATAATTTGAATTTAGACAGTGTCTTAGTAGTTATGTCATTAGATTGTAACATTTTGTCTGTTTCTCAAATTACCACTACTTTATCTTGCGTTTTGATGTTTTGGCCTGACTATTGTGTGTTTAAGGACATCCAGAAGAGGAAGACAATTGGTTATGGTACTAGACAAGAGCAGTTGTATTACTTGGATTTGGAGTCAAAAAGTCCTAATCAGTTGCGCCAAGCATTATCGAGTGATGTGTTTAGTTGTGAGGAAAACAAGGAAATATGATATTTGGCTATGGCATCGAAAATTTGGGACATGCTTCTTTTGGATATCTTAATAAATTGTTTCCTAAGTTATTTACAAAATTTGATGTTTCTGATTTCCATTGTGATGTCTGGGAACTTTCAAAGAGTCACCGTGTGTCTTTTTCACCAAGAATGAATAAAAGTTCAATTCCTTTTATGATTATACATTCAGATGTTTGGGGTCCATCCAAGGTGAATACGTTAGGTGGATCACGTTGGTTTGTTACTTTTATAGACGATTGTACTAGAATGACTTGGGTTTGTTTGATGAAGTTCAAAAGTGAAGTGAATTTGTTGTTTCAAAAGTTTCATAAAATGATTTGCACTCAATATAATGCCCAAGTAAGAGTTTTACGTAGTGACAATGGAGGAGAGTATTCCAGCTATAAACTTAAGCGATATTTAGAAGCACATGGAATTGCTCAATACACCCCAACAGAATGGGGTAGCTGAGAGAAAATCTTCATTTATTAGAAGTTGTTTGTGCTCTATTG
The DNA here is from genome assembly GCA_036250505.1 of Solanum acaule. Classification (NCBI taxonomy): domain Eukaryota; kingdom Viridiplantae; phylum Streptophyta; class Magnoliopsida; order Solanales; family Solanaceae; genus Solanum; species Solanum acaule. The sequence continues at coordinate 18,777 of JAJOOR010017511.1, forward strand.
ATTGAAGCTCATTTGCCACAATGTTATTGGGGAGAAGCACTCACTTGTGCAACATATTTAATTAATCGAGTGCCTTCTAGCAGAATCAACTTTAGAACACCATCTCAAGCTCTGGCTGAAGTGGTGATTGCACCGACAGTCCCAAATTTGACTCCTCGTGTTTTTGGTTGTGTAGCATTTGTACATCTTCATAAGCATCAACACTACAAGTTATCCCTTCGTGCACTGTGCTGTGTTTTTTTGGGATATGCTACTCATCAAAAAGGGTACAAATGTTTTTATCCTCCAACTCAACGAATGTTTGTTACAATAGATGTTGTTTTTCATGAAGAGTCTATGTATTTTTCTAATGAAACAAAACTCCAAAGGGGGGACGCGAAGGATATTTTGTCTCTAAATTATGAAAAATTGTTAGTTTCTGCACCTAGTAACCAAGTTGTAGATGAATCAAGTTTATGTGGTGGTGAACATCAAGAAATGGGACATAACCAAATTATGGTAGAATCAGATTTGGGTACTACTGAAATCAGGAAATTAAAGAAGAAGATTTGGGTTCTACTGGAAATCAAGAAATTGGAGAAGTTAATCCAATATCACATGAACCCTTCACCCAACAAGCAACTGATGTACCAAATCAATCGTCGCCAACTCAGGATGTTTCTAATTTTGTACCTGAACCATCAGTCAAACAACTACCACCACGACATAATAGAGGTCTTCCTAAACCCACCTATGAACCAGAAATTTCTGGTAAGACTAGATACCCATCGAGCAATTTTGTGTCTAATCATCGTTTGTCGGAATCAAATAAGTCATTTGTAAATCAATTATTTATTGTATCTAATCCTAACAATATGCAGGAAGCCTTAATTGATCCCAGGTGGAAAGCAGCTATGGATGAAAAGATGAAATCCTTGAAAACAAATGATACATGGGAACTTGTCGATTGTCCACTAGGAAAGAAAACAGTTGCATGTCAATGGGTGTTTACAGTCAAGTACAAAGCAGATGGTATGATAGAACGATTCAAAGCGAGATTGGTGGCTAAGGGATATACTCAAACCTATGGAATTGACTATATCGAAACATTTGCACCTGTTGCAAAAATCAACACGGTTCGAGTGCTATTATCCTTGGCAGCAAATTTTGATTGGACACTACAACAATTTGATGTGAAAAATGCTTTTCTACATGGTGAGCTGTCCGAAGAAGTCTATATGGACTATCCTCCAGGGTACGAGATACCAAGATCACATGATTATAAAGTATGCAGATTGAAGAAATCACTTTATGGACTGAAACAATCACCAAGAGCGTGGTTTGGAAAATTCACCAAATCTATGAAGGCATTTGGCTATACACAAAGCAACAACGATCACACTTTGTTCTTGAAGAGACAACAAGGTAAAATTATTGCCCTTATTATATATGTTGATAACATGGTGGTGACTAGAAATGACCCTGAAGAAAGGAAAGCTCTCCAAAGCTACCTGTCTAAAGAATTCGAGATGAAGGACCTTGGTCCATTAAAGTTTTTCCTTGGAATTGAAGTGTCTAGATCATCTAAAGGAATTTTCTTATCCCAAAGAAAATACACTTTAGATTTGTTAAAGGAAACTGGCATGACAACTTGCCAACCAGCTGATGCACCTGTTGAAGAAGGCTTGAAATTAAGTGTTGAACCTAATCAAATTCCAGTTGATAAAGGAAGATATCAGAGACTTGTAGAAAGATTGATGTACCTTGCACACACAAGACCAGACCTTGCTTATTCTTTAAGTGTTGTAAGTCAATTTATGCATAATCCTGGAGAGCAACATATGAATGCAATTATGCGCATCTTGAAATATTTGAAGTCTGCTCCAGCAAAGGGAATTTTGTTCACAACATGTACAGATCCGCTAGTGATAAATGTATATACGGATGCTGACTGGGCTGGAGCTATCGATGACAGAGATCTACTTCGGGATATTTCACTTTTGTGGGAGGAAATCTTGTTACATGGAAAAGCAAAAAACAAAATGTCGTTGTTCGCTCAAGTGCGGAGGCAGAATTTAGAGGGATGGCACTTGGAATATGTGAAACATTATGGTTGAGACTTCTCTTAACAGATTTGGGTTATCCACCTAAGACACCAATCCAACTATATTATGATAATAAGGTTGCACGTGATATTGCACATAATCCGGTACAACACGATCGTACCAAACATGTAGAAGTCGATATGTTTTTCATCAAGGAAAAGTTGGATGGAAAGATATTAGAGTTACCCAAGATTCGATCGAAGGACCAATTGGATGATCTTCTTACTAAAGCAGTTTCGAGTAAAATGTTCTCCAAGTTTGGGAGCAAGTTGGGGATGTTCGACATCTATGCACCAACTTGAGGGGGAGTGTAGAGATATTGTAGGACTTGATTCTGTAATCCTTTAAAATAGGAACTCGATTCTAGTAATCTTTGTAAAATAGGAAGATATTAATTCTTTCCATATATTGTAACTTAGTAGTAGTTATATAATCATGTACATGCCTGCTTTGAAAAATAATAGAATAAAAAAAAGAAACATTTTGTTCAAGATTTGAACTCCAAGCTCAAGACCTCTCAAAAATCAATCAAGACCTCACCTAGGCCTAAAATCATCCTTCGAATCCAACATAACTCTCAGAATTCCTATCCGAACCTTGAATTTGACCAAAGTCATCCCGAAGGCTAAATTTTCACAAATTCAAACTTAGAACCTCAAATTCTCAAAAAATAAACTTGGAATTTGAAATTGAAAACGGTCACAACTTAGATTCCACATTTCGAGACTGATGGAATCGATGGAATTCCATTTCGACACTCGAAACTCCAAAAATCACTTTCTTAATAATATAAACCTTTCAAACTCAAAACTTACCAAATTCTCAACTTTTAACTCAAACTTCTAAACGGACTATTCAAACTCGATCATGAAAGACTCAGAATCGATGTCGGGAGGGGAAAAATGGTAAACTTATGAAAGCTTCCAAAAATGACTGACCGGGTCATTACATTAGGGGGTACTTGTGCCTTATCCCTTTTTAGTAAAACGATTTTTTAAAATCTTTATTAAATAAAAATATAAATCTATATATTATAAATGTAAATAGATATATTTTATAGGGTAAATGACAAAATTACCTTGAAAACGATCTCAAAAGTGTTTATTTTTTAATTTTCAAAATAATTATTTTAAACTTTTTGAAATTGAAGAAGCTTGAAAATTAATTAAATTATGGAGGGTCAAAATTTGGTGTCAACAATCATCATCAAGGAAGAAATTATAATCATGGTCATCCACTAACAAATAATAACCTTCACCAGTAGTAATGCAAAAAAGAAAGATAAAAATCATGAAGCAATAGTCACCATTATAATTTCTTCCTTATGAAAATTTCAAAAAATAAGATGTGGAGAAAAAGAGCACTAGTCACGTGTCCGTCTTATGCCAAAACACCCGATTAAGCTTTATTAAGCATTCCTGATGAAGATGGATGAAAATACTGAAGCAAATTTTATTTCTAAAGATAATTGAGTTCATGCATTTAGATGTAGAAGACTTTTTTGAACATCCTAAAAAAAAAGATAATGATGAATCTATGATAATTTAAATATTTTCAATTCTGTTGTTTATATATGTTAACTAGCTTGATCATGTTTTCATAGTATATTGTAAATAAAATAAAACTATGTAATACTTTGGTTAGTAAGAATATTATAATGTTCAGTTATCCACTTTGTCTATACTTTTCATCTTGAATGGTATATAGGTATTTCTCACTTATTTAAATAATTAAATGATCAATCATAAGAATATTTATGTAATTGATAGTGGAATAACACACGCTATATTCAAAATTGAGAAATATTTTCTTTACTTATTAAAGAATTTTAAAAAAATGTTATTATAATTTTTGGCAATTAAAAATTGATTGAAGTCTTCGAAAATTCTACCATATTTGTATTAAGGGAACAAAACTTATTAATAATGCACTATTCTTTTTCAAGTCCCAAAAATTTGTTAAGTTTTAAAAATAGTTGTCGTTGATATCATAATGAGACAATAACTAAGTCTAACATGAATGGTCGATATCTTTATTTTACCAAGAATATCTCATACACAAAAAAAATGTTTTGAAGAAATTATCAGCTTTATCTTCTGATCTATATTATCCGGAAATTACTATAATTAAAGTGTACTCTATTATAAATCAAGAGTTTACTAATTTAAATACTTTTGTGTCTTAACGTGATCGAAACGGTCATCCAATTGGATCAACAATGATGAAACTAACCATTGAAATGTTAATGGGCATCAATTAAAGAACCTCAAGATTTTTACAAGTGACGAATCTTCATGTGTTAATTATTGGATCCTCTATTTTTTTTAAATGTATTCATAGAATATATGTGGACCTATTCATCCATCTTGCGAGTTACTTAGATATTTTATGATTTTAACAGATACGTCATAAAGATGATCTTATGTGTTTCTGTTATCATTTCACAACTTGTCATATGTGAAATTATTGATACAAATAATATGATTATGGATGCAATTTTCATATTATTCCATTAAGGCTATTTGCCTCGATAAAGCTGAATAACTTATATCTCAAACTTTACTTTTGATGAATATCGTTATCAATTAAAATAAAAATTGGGCATCTTGTAGGTCATGTACATATTCAAAATGCCTAGCAAATCATTTATCAAGCACATGTACTTGATAGCGAGATCATTAGTAAGGAAAATTAAGGTGCCCACTATAATTTAGAGTCACCCATCTAAGTTAATTTTATCGGAAAACCTTGCAATCAAATAAATTTGTAATTGATTAAATCTACAATTAAGCAAATAACTTACAAATATCTTAAACAATAATTTATGTTTTTCTATTAATAAAAAATCAATTCAGTTCACTTATATATACTTTAAATTAAAAAATAGATCTATACTTTTTTCTAATGTATTTATATCTTATAACACCTACAGACAAAAGAAATTCAAAGAGTATGGACTAGTATATTTTTTTAATGGCACTAGGAATTTTTTTTGTAAGAAATAAAACCAACAAAAAAGCAAAGAAACTTTCATAAACAGGAGGGAAACATGTGACAGGCAAATCATACAATTTCCACTCAATCACTACTTCTATATTAATTTTATTGTTTATTTTTCTGTTTTCATAGAGGATCTGGGTGTTAGCTGGATTGACATGTTGTGCAAATAACTTACAAATATCTTAAACAATAATTTATGTTTTATTAATAAAACATCAATTCAGTTCACTTATATATACTTTAAAATTAAAAAATAGATCTATACTTTTTTCTAATGTATTTATATATTATAACACCTACAGACAAAATAAATTCAAAGAGTATGGACTAGTATATTTTTTTAATGGCACTAGGAATTTTTTTTGTAAGAAATAAAACAAACAAAAAAGCAAAGAAACTTTCATAAACAGGAGGGAAACATGTGACAGGCAAATCATACAATTTCCACTCAATCACTACTTCTATATTAATTTTATTGTTTATTTTTCTGTTTTCATAGAGGATCTGGGTGTTAGCTGGATTGACATGTTGTGCAAATAACTTACAAATATCTTAAACAATAATTTATGTTTTATTAATAAAACATCAATTCAGTTCACTTATATATACTTTAAAATTAAAAAATAGATCTATACTTTTTTCTAATGTATTTATATATTATAACACCTACAGACAAAATAAATTCAAAGAGTATGGACTAGTATATTTTTTTAATGGCACTAGGAATTTTTTTTGTAAGAAATAAAACAAACAAAAAAGCAAAGAAACTTTCATAAACAGGAGGGAAACATGTGACAGGCAAATCATACAATTTCCACTCAATCACTACTTCTATATTAATTTTATT
>JAJOOR010017512.1:0-19954 GCA_036250505.1 Solanum acaule
AAAATATTACTAAAAATATTTATGAAATATATATAATAATGAATTGCATATTTTGATATAATTACATACAAAATAAGAGGAGTATAATTGTTAAAGAAAAGAAAAAATATAATAAATATTAAAAGTATAATTTATTTTATAAATAAAAAAGGACACACTTATCTAGAGAAACCCTTTGTCTCTAGTTTTCTTTTTCAATAAAAGTTGAAAAGACTCTACTTTTTGAAAAAAGATAAAAAAGCTGTACTTCCTTTACTTTTCAAGAAAAAACTCCTCCTCTTCTTCTTCTCTCTTCTTCTCTGTACTTTACTGTACTTTTCAAGAAAAAACTCCTCCTCTTCTTCTTCTCTGTACTTTACTGTACTTTTCATGAAAAAACTCCTCCTCTTCTTCTTCTCTGTACTTTTTCAAGCTGAGCAGCAGCAGCAGCAGACGCGAACTCGCAGCAGCAGCAGTCGCGACAGTCGACTTCAAGTTTCCAGTCGCAGCAGCAGTCGCGACATAAGTTTGAAAAAATACCCAAAAAAAACCCTAATTTGATTATTTGGCTTTTTAATTATTAAAATTCAGACTTTTTAAAAAAAAAAAAAAAAGGCGACGCCTATTGCATCGCCAATTCCACGTCACCCCTCGCCTTGGCTCGCCTTTTTGATCTCGCCACGCCTTGCCTGAAATAGGCGCAAACCCCTCGCCTCGCCTCGCCTTGTCGCCAAAGGCGAGAGGCGCTCGCCTTTAAGAACACTGGTGGAGCATGTGTTCATACGGTTCTTGTCCACCCTCTGTTTTGGGGCGTGACAAGTAGAGAGAAAAATATACACAACACATTCTTCTTTTTCCTCTTATCATTAGAGAATGACGCACTAATTTATGTGTGCACTTTCCTGTGGACACGACGAGGCCCCATCATATATCTATTACTAAGGAGTCGTTCGGTTTGAATTCAAGTTATGTTGGGATTAGTTATGATGAGATAAATTATGATGGAATAAGTTATGATAAGATTATTCCTTATCAAAAAAAAAGTTATGATAAGATTATTTTTTATTGAGTGTTTGTTTGTTGTATTCAAAATAATAAATTTTAAAAACAATTTATTTGTTTACAAAAATTCCCTTCATGAATGTAAAAAGTGATGTATAAAAAGAGTTTAAAGAGATATTTTTGTCATTTACTTATTTTATATCGGGATAAGTTATCCCAGACTTGCCAACCAAACAACAAATTAGATGGCACTATAATTTAATCTCAGGACTCTTTGGTATTATCCTTCACACCAAACGACCCCTAAGAGTGAAAATTCGTCACTTTAAACAGTAAAGTAAAAAACGAGTCGCAACCTGATAACTCTTTCTACAACGTCCTACAATTAGCCTTATTGTGATGGTAGGTTCCTCATTTACCATACAAATGTTATTCTCAAAAAATTAATGTCTTAGATACTTTACACTACAAAAGTTATCACATGAGAATTAGATATTGATAAATTTAACATTACATTATGGACCCTTTCTTTGGTAAATACCAAGATAGAGGTCAATCTTGAGCAGTCCAAAACAAACTCACACATGAGTACGTCCAGCAACTCTTTGCTGCAGTCACCATTATCTCTTTAAGCTTAGCTAATTGGTCTAATACCTCCTTAGAGCACATAATTATATTGCAGTGCAACAACATTGAAAGTAACTTCATGATAGCAATCCAAGCTTCACATGCTTTCTCACACTACAAAGCGGTGTATTTCCTAGTAGACAAGCACAAGTCATTTCCATACGGCTCAATCACATAGGCAATGAGACTTTGTCAAAAATCCACTGGAAAACAGAGCCCCCTCCCCACTATGAATTTGAGTCCTGATTTACAGAATGCCACAAAAATGAATGGAAGTGGAGATAAAGTAAACCACTACAGACCTAAAGGGTAATCACAACACAAGTTCATGACATATCACAAATAAGATGCCCATTATCCAAACGACAAGTATCCACCAGATACAGGATCATAGAGATGCGATATCATTCAATCCACTAAGTCTTGTAATGGAGTTCAAACTTCATATTTACCACTACGTTTAGACATACACTTGATAACAATGACTTTGAAGGGGCTCACAAAAACTCTTTCTCCCCTTTTCCCAGATAAAGCTGACCACAAATATGGTCCAAGGAAAATAATGAACAAAGAGGGACAAGACAGCATTATAGAATCAAAATAATTTGGTGGCAGAAGTAAATACCTCGAACATTGGGGTCTAAATGATCTCTGTCGCCTATGGATGGGGAACTTGATATGTTCTCACTAATTAACCTTAATGTTCTGTTGTCAACTATCCTGTCAACAAGAAAACAGCATCCCAATTAGCACAAGTATCAAGAGAAAGCAGTCTGCAAAGCCAGTTTTTTAACCAAGAGCAGAAGTACCCCAATTTTAGAGGATCGACGCATTCCATGCCACGAGGAAAAGACTGCAAACTATTAAGATCCTTTTTTGGGACTGCTGTCTTCTCCTGCTCAGGCTTTTGAGTGGTTGCAACCACTCTTGCCTCCCTCATCTCACGAACCCTGCGTCTTAGCTGCACGATATTCAATCTATGAATCTCTTTATCTATTCAAGCATGTTTAATAATCAATAATTGTGCAGAAACAGAAACACCAATAACAAAATAACCAATAACACAAATACATATAGCTCCTTATGATTACGTTTCGGTGAGCTCCATATTTATATGACAAGACCAGAAGAACAAAGACTAATTCCCTTAAATGAACAATCCAAGCATAAGTGAATTCCAATAATTATTCAGAAGCAAAATGAGCAATCATAGAGCAAACATACATATAAAAAGAACATTACTATAGATAGTAAGCAACTATAGATATGTGCAAACAGGTTATCAATTGAAGCAAAAAAAATTATTGTATACTTAAAACAGAGTTACTAATAAGTTAGGCGCAGGCATTGATTCAGTGCAAGCACTAATTCAGCAAAGTGTGCACCTTTTTCCTTATAGGCTCTACTTTAAAAGAGAAGAACTAAAAATGAACAGTTCCTCAAAAATTATCAGTACTTAAAAGGCCCTGGCATTACGGGGAATCTAGGAGGACTTGCTCAAACATATATCAACCATCAGTAACAATGAGTCCACAGAGCAGTAGCAGCATCATTCAACATAGACATACCTCAGATTCATCAACACGTTTCCAGGAATCAGGTTCACCTCCATCCCACAATCCATCATCCTCCTGCCCAGCTCTTCCTCCACCACTAACCACCCGATTCCTCGACCCAAACCCGCGATCCTTGGACGAATCCTCATCACCAGATGATATACTCAGCATCTCGATTTCCGAGTCATCATCATCCTCCACAGATTTCCTCTGATGACTACTACTCTTATTACTAGTCTTCTGCATCGCGGCGGCAACACTAGGGTTCTTCCTCTCCGACGTAGCACCTCTCAAATTGGGCTGCGAGGGCGGCTGAACGAAGTTGCGAACTGGTTTTGAAGGTTGTTTAGATGGTTTCTGGTAATTGATATTGCGTTGTGCTTGCTCCTGTAATGCGATCTGTAAGAGCTCGTCTTCGTCGTCGGTGTCGGTTGACATTATTTATAGTATTTGAAGATTATTAAAGTATACTATTCTCGTGAAAAAATTAAATGGAAAATTATAGATGAGTGTTGTTGAATTTTTGGGATCTGTGGGTTGAGAATTGTGATGATTAGTTAAAAAAATTTTGTTGGTGTGTTAATAGAAAGGTGAAATGTACAGGGGAAGTGGGGAAGAAAGAAGGAGGGTATAAGGAGAGAATCGGGTGTGTTGGTAATATGAGTTAGAATTTTACAACTTTTTAACTTTGATTGCCGCGTCGTATTTTCGGCGGAGCGGCACATTATCTACGGGTGAAATTGCTAATCTTCTCGAGAGTGATCATACTGAATGGCTCGCAATTTTGAAATAGTTGAACTTTAATGCTATAAAAAAAAACGTATAATTTTATATAATCATAGGTGATAGAGTGTAGGGAAATTTTGTGTCTTTGTTATTAGGATGTAGGGAAATTCAAATTAATAAGATTATGACTAAATATTATCAGAGTAAATAATAGACTAAACTATTTTATAAATTTTAGGCACATATTCGACGTAATATTTTTATCTTGCTCTTTGTTCAAGAGTTTATACTTCATAGAAATATGTTTGTCAATTATGAATGTGTACATATTATAATATCAATATTCAGGGCGGATTCACGTTGAGCAAACGGGTGTCGAGCAACACTCCTTTGTTGAAAATGTCACTGTGTATGTCAATACTATGTATAATTATGTGCTCAAGTATCCAATCAATTCAAATGAGGGTCAACAAAAAAAAAGAATAGGACCTATTATTCGTACATGTTCCATTAGTAACATTTCCTTGAGATGTTACTGCAGATTTGACTTGAGTTTAATCTTTCCTGATTATAAATCATATAGAAATTTCTTATAAAATGAGTGAATTTATTGGATTGATTTATTAATAGTCTTTGTTCTTTTTTACTCTGCACCATTGATTCTACTATTATTAGTGAGGAATAATGGAACAATTCCTTTATATATATATATTATTTTTTTTACTTATATAAGAGACAGTTTTCAACATGGCTGTTTGGGGTAAAACTTTTTATTAGCTGACGATATTCTGGTCATTTCAGTTCGTTGCCATACTTCCACCCCACTTCCATCTTATTCCACGTGGTTGTGTGGCTAGCAGTTTTATTGTGCGTGGCATCGATATTTATTCGATGGATGCTTCCAGGGATCTTCATCACATATCTCTCATCTATAATCAAATATTGAATGGGAAGACGGTGGTATTTTGTCTCCATAATTTTTCCTCTTCAAGCTTCTCCAAGTGATGCTGCAATTCTGAGGTAATTCTTTGTTGTCACCTTGTCTTCCTCTTCAATTATTTTAGATTCATTCCTTAGGTTTTCTTCTCTATATGTTTTCTCCTCGATTTTCTTAATGAGCTTCAAGAAAAACGATTGGGTTGATGAAGTTTGAAAGTTAAATCACAAGGTGGTTTTTTTATTTCCCTAAAATTCTCCGATTATTGCTTATATGTTCCTCGCTATTTCAATCTTGTTCACTCTGTGTTCCCCTGGCCCATGCTATTGTTATGCTTTACTCACCAAGTACGGCTAATCTTTGGAAAGTGTTATGAAATGCCTACTACCTGTTTGATAAAATGCATGAATGGACTGTTTGATTTAGTTGTGAAATGTCTATTATGTATTTGTTTTCTTTGGTGATTTTACTTTTGAAATTCCTCGCTAGAAATGCCTAATCAAGCTTATTGCTTGGCTTTACAGTTATATGTTGATGATTTTATTATTTCTCTATTTAGATAACGTATTAATTCCTAGAGGTCGAGAGACGACAACATATTTGATAGAACAAAAGAAAAACATAAAAGGCCTAACTTTTTCATTTGCTTTCTCAATGAGAGAAGTGAGATCACAACTTGATTCATAGGTTGCAATGGATGTTTTCAGTTCTAATGGAGTTTGATAGGCTTCACGCGCAAAGTATGGTTGGGCAATTGTTGATTTTTAACATTAGACCAGTTGTTAGATGTATTTTGCTTATTTCCGATATGTTTGTCCTTCACAAGGATAATGAATGATGAAATTTATGTTTAAGACATAATTTAGGAATGTTTTTGAACAACACTCTCTTTGTATAGTGGGTCAATGGTAATGGTCTACCTGTAACACTCTTATGTTAAGGAAATATATATTGTTAAACAAAGGTCACTCGTGCTGTTTCAGAACCCAAAATACTATAACAACATCAATTCATGTTTAAGACATAATTTAGGAATGTTTTTGAACAACACTCTCTTTGTATAGTGGGTCAATGGTAATGGCCTACCTGTAACACTCTTATGTTAAGGAAACATATATTGTTAAACGAAGGTCACTCGTGCTGTTTCAGAACCCAAAATACTATAACAACATCAATTCGACTTTAATCTTTTCTACCTTTTAGATAAGTGAAGAAGAACAAGAGGAAACAATTCTAAACTTTGATCCATTGATGGTTCTTAAGGAGGTGCCTGCCAAAGAAAATACACATATTTGTAAATGTGATTTATTTTAAGTTCATTTGTTAAGGATCGATTGTAATATCTTCTCGATAAGGAAACTTACTGTCATTTGAACTATAGAACTAGCTATTGGTCTTTCCTCTCTTCTGTTCTTCTCATTGAATATCTCTCAACAAGCAACAGATCAGCAGTCATTAAAATAATAGACTTGGGCAAGTCAATTCTCTGTTTTCAGGTGATAATTTTACTCCTCCTCATGAAGAATGCAATTATCGATTTGATTTCTTATGTTTAGTAGAATTTCCTATGTTTAAGGATGATATTTCGATTACACTCTGTTTTAGCGCTAATAGCTCAACTTTAAGCGCTGTTTTCCGGTTGGAACATTCTTTTTTTTCCCCTCTTATTTGGTAATTTTGTTACTAATGCCTGAACGTGATGGCTTGCCACTGTTTTGCATTTTCTGTTGTTTTGTTGCTGGGTTGTCCAACTTAATAAAATGGTAGTTTGAATAAATATATCATGCTAAAAGAAGTGCATTGTTTTGGTCCATTGAAAAACCTTATACAACTGTTTAGCTTTCTCTTCTCTGCTTGCTTTGATCTTGTCCTTAAATTTTCTATATGTATTTGAGCCCATTATATGATGACTTTCATATATTTTATTTCTAACATAAATAAATTTTTATCTTTGATTTTTTTGGAATTTTAATATGCATTTTCAAAGAGAAAGCATATGTCGTTGAACTACATCAGTTAACTTAACACCTTAAATCTTTTATATATTTATATGTATTCAAATAATGTCCTTGATGTTTTAAATTTCAAGTCATATCGTGATTCGACTTGCATTACAGAAATAAAAAAATAGACACAATGAAACAACTCTCTGATGGTCGGGTTGGATTAAGTCTTATCAAATTTCTTCATATCATCCTTTGACAGAAATGTCTCATCAATAAATTGTAATACATTGATCTGGAGATGTTTTCTTCCTCAAAATAGTGTCTAGAAAGGAGCAAGATTTACTACGTGTTATAAAATTGTGTGTTGATTTTATGTTAAATTACACATCTCAAAATAGTTTCTAGAAAGGAGCAATATTTACTACACTTGAATGTATACATGTTATAAAATTGTGTGTTGTGGTTTTATGTTAAATTACAACGTAGCTATGGAATTGAGCATACTGTAAATAGTTTTTGAAATTATGATTATTTGTAAGTAACTATTGTCATTTAGTATTCAAGTTATCTTAAAGTGAATCAAATTTCTTTCTGTAATAGAGGATATAACAAGGTCAAATTATAAATCATATTGGCCCGTGCTCTGCACAGGGAATACTTATCTAGTTTATAGAGATAGAGGACATAATTCATATAGATATAGTAAGTAATAAAATGACACTTTCTGACAGTAGAAGTCTAATGACGTGCTGGTTCACAGTTTGGTTTTTGTATTTCGGGTCGCGGGTTCAATCCTCAAGTAAAGCTTTTTTTTGCAAATATATACTCATACTAAAATAATCTTGAACCCAGACCTCCTTTGGCTTAAAACTAATATAAACCAATGAGCCAATGATATAATTTATTTATAAATACAATAGTTAAATTTTAAACTTACTTTCTATAAATATCGACACCACTTGCTAAAGATTTTGCGTACGCCACTGTTAATATTTCTACGTTCTTATCTTTGATGCACTTTATTTGATTCATGTCACAGATTATCATTCTTTTATACTTATCCATATTTTTCCACTTGTTTTTGTTGTTTCTATTTTTCACTAGCATCATAAAATAAAATACAATTTCATTTTTTATTTTAATTTCATTAAAAGAATAAAAAATACTTAAAAAATCTATAGCCAAAGACACCTTAGTTATTTTTTTAATAAATAAAGAGAATCCCTAAGCCTTACATATTTTAGTGCAACATGTATGATTGAATAATATTACTGGCGTTGCTGTTCAAGTGCACTACTATTTTTTTCTACATTTATGCTTCAGGAAAAAGGAAAAAAAAAAAGACATTTTCGTGTAATAAGTTATATGGTCATCACGATGTCTAATAAGCATTCATGATTATTTTAGCTAAAATATAATTTTCGACACCCATTTAATAAATTTTTAAGAAAAAATAATTTAAAAAATTAAAATCAATACTTAGACCTAACCCACCCTAAATCCGACTCATAATTTATCCGACTCACTTAAAAATCAATTGTATAAGAGATACCTAATTCTCTTATATATAAGGGGTTACAAGCACACAGCTTCTTCTGGATGGCATATCTGTTTGAGATATGTGCTTGTAGCCGAGGGTATGGGCCCACTTTAATATTATTTCTGTTTCAAGTTATTCACCTTACTTTTCTTTTTAATATGTTACTATATGTTTAGATATTAAGTATTATAAATTATAATAATTAACAGCTTAATATATTTAGTTATAGATTTAAAAAAAAATTATATCGGCAATCTTTCCGTTCCATTATCAAGAATGTTCACAAGAAGTAAGCCAGTGATATCATATATAGATGTTAGTCAACAACCTATGAAAGAAAACAATGCAATGAGAACCAGAAATCATCTAGCAGAAAAAATTAGCTTGATTATAAATGGATGACATTACAAAAGAACTTTGATTTAAAATGAACAATAATAAGCCAGAACTTCCCTATTCAACATTTTATTGTTGATGAGAAATAGATACTTCAAGAAAAAAGTTAGAACAAGCCAGTAATGTGAACGTATTATCGCGTCACAGCAGCTATTGTGCAACATAAACAGTAACAACTTGCTGTAATTTGAGAAATTTGATATCTGCACCAGCAAGAGTAGTGAAGTGATTACATGGTATAGATACATTTATCAGTTTTGCTCTTCAGCAGCGTAGAGCTTTTTGATCTCCTCAACGTCATCATAACTACCAAGAAATATAGGAGAGCGTTCGTGTATCTTCTCTGGAACTAAGTCAAGTGCCTGCATAATAACATTACTACGAGTGTCACGTTCTAATAATAAAACAAAATACTAGCTTCTTGTATTATTATACTGTGACTAACAGACAGAATTCTCAGAAATTGTACCCGTTGCTTCCCAGTAAATGCTTGGCCTCCTGCTTGTTCCATCAGAAATGACATGGGAAATACTTCATAGAGAACCCTGTTTCATATACTTCATTAGCAAAGGTTTCCGCGAGTTATTGCAAAGGAAATTCTTCAGTGACTCCGAAAATGTGCATAATGTACCTCAGCTTCCCGTTGGGGCTTTTCTTATCTCCGGGGTACAAGAAGATGCCTCCATAGAGTAATGTACGATGAACATCAGCAACCATACTGCAAATTAGAGTCCAGATTCGACTAAGTTGATTAAAAATATGTCCATGGAAACAAAAGCTATTCCATACAAAGTTAACAATTCCAAAGACATAGGGAAATCACACGAAAAGAACAAACAAACTAAAATTGAAGCAACATCAGTCCCAATCCGCTTTACAAGAATCCACTGAACTCTCTGCACGAACGGTCAAATAGAAGGATTCGTTTAATAAGAAATCCAACAAAAAACCTCCATTTAACCCCGTCTGCAGATGTAATGTGAACCTTTTAACATTTGAATATTTCAACCACAGTTGGCTTATAGGAGTTCTAAGATCGTCAAGTAATGATTCCTAAAATTGTAGCTATCAGTTGGAAATGACCAGAGATTAATACATATTAAGTTAAAAAGTATAGAAAATGGAAGCCTGCCTTTATCTCTTTGAAGAAGGACGAACAGGGAGCTTGATATTCCGTATTGTCCCATGCCCAAAAACGTAATAAACGTAGATCCAAACTCAACAGAGCTCATCTTCAACCATTTTTTACATATATAGAGAGTTTCAACTTTACAGCACATCTCAAATTTTTTCATGATGCTGACATTACTGCCTAGTATGTCAAGTAACAGAAATTCCGTCATGATTATATGGTTCAGATTGCAGGTTGATGAATTGGATCATACAAGACATGGTAACAACACAAACCGTGCAATCTAAACATCTATGAAGTTTTCAATTACCTTCCAATATATCTCAAAGATTTTGGTGAAGAACCATCAGCGGGATACTTGCAGCTCTGCACATATCTGAAATTAAAAGAATAATAGGTTATCATGAACATGGGAAACAAACTTATTAGCTATTGCTTTCCAATAAGCGTACTTGGATGTTGGACCGTCCCAGTTCTTGGCATTTCCTTCATTCACTGAATAAATCTTCCCTTTCTTAGGAATCTGACGTAAAAGCAAAACGAAAACCATGTTAACCAGAAATCATAAAAGGAAATAGGGCACCAGATATGCTAAGCCAATCTAATGTTAGGCAGCATGTGTTACTAATTAACAGAACCGAAAGTTGATTATGTGTGGTCCAAACGCCATTCAAGTCTACAACCCGAGAGAAGTCAGTAGACCATATAAAACACACTTAAGATCAATAAAAGATTATCTTGATATCACTTTCTAAAAATTGATTAGAACATTTTCCATCAAGATTATCAACTTTAAGTTCTACGACAATCTTGAGTAATGAAGTAATGATCAAGATTATTAGTCAACAACAAGTTCTATGTTCTAAGGCGATACAAGGAGCTAAGGAACGGCGTTACCTTGATGTCAGGATGAGTTAGGATGAACTCACCAAGAGAGGGATCAAGGGTGAAACCATTAACTCCAGATCCAGTGCTCAAAACTAGCTGCAAACAACGGAGATCGGAAAATCTTATTACTTGTATTTCCAACTCATCATTGTCTTTAAAGAATTAAAATACTTCAGAGTATATTAAACTTAAATGTGAGCTACATACCGTACAAGAACTTCCATACATGCAGTAACCAGCAGCTAACATGTTCATCCCAGGTTGCAAGACATCATCTAGTGTTGGTTCATGACCGTCTTTGATCATGTAAATTCCAAAGATCTATATAATGAGACATATTATTCGCTGTGACATGAAAAAGGATATAGTGGTGGATAGCCAAGTAACAACAACATAAATATTTAGAATCATACCGTTCCAATAGAAACACCACAATCGATGTTCGATGATCCATCCAAAGGATCAAAAACTACACAGTATCTGTCATTAAAATTGCATCAATGGATTAGTAATTAGTTCTTAAAACATAATGATAAATGTCAAACTAGAGAGATCGAACAATGGCACTCACTTTCCACGGTTAGCTGGCTCCACAAATGTGGCCTCTTCATCTTCTTCAGAGACAAGAATGCACTACATAATTTGACATCTTTTAGATTAAAATAACCATTTATTTTCACAATGTGTACTAATAAAATGAGTGTCTCGAGTCTTACTGTTCGGCCACTGCTAACCAAAGCCTTGATAAACACTTCATTTGAGAGTACATCAAGTTTCTTTTGATCTTCTCCCTACAATTAGAAATCAAAACCAGAGTAATTCCAAAGTTGAAACGGATTGGAAGCTTTAATATTATAAGAGTAGCGTCTTCATGAACTTGCCTGCACATTAGTCTCACCAGCAAGTCCTAGAAGTTTGGCTAAACCTGCCTGGAAAGATGTATTGACTTGTAAATATATCAATACAGGAGTAAACGGAAAAACACAACAAGGTATAATACATGTTACACAAAAACAGATTCATTCTACAGAAGTTTCCTCTGCCTTGTACATTTTTGTAATAATGAAAAATTAGTTAGAAACAACTACTGAGCTCTATCCATCAGTTAACTTATTTTCTTGCACTACAACTTCATTAATCTGCATCGCTGAAAATAATACAGCAGATAGAAGTGAGGAGGAAAAATTGATATTCCTCCACTAAATTTTGGATGCTATAAGGCAAATAAATCTGATGCATATTTCTAAAAAAAAACTAGAATAAGCTATGCTATAGAACATGATTTTTCCACGCCTCAAATCACTAATTTTACATAGGTTTTCCCCACAGCGAATTAGTGGGAAATATGGAACCACAAGCACTTAGCTGTGATCATTGAATAAGCTATGCTATAGAACATTGATTTTTCCACTCATTTTTTACTGAACTAGCTTACTGAGTAGAAATGATATAGTATAAATTTGAATCTAAGATATATTCACAACGTGGTTGGGTTACTAGTAGACGCCACCTTTGTACAATCAATTGGATAGAGAAACATGCAAAATTAAAGCGTCACCCTCTTCAATAACCACACACAAATTAAATGAAAACAAACAATCAAAACAGAGAAGTTGATATCCAAAAAAAAGAAGAAGAGGAAAAACCTTGTTAACAGCAGTGCATACGAACTTGCAGCCAAGAACAATGTGACTGAGCAAAATACTGAAGTCTCCACGGGATTCAGGGTGCTTCGTCTGCTCATTCAACACAAACCTTGTTATCGTCATCAAATCCGTCCGGTGTGCATCCGCCGCGTGATCCATCGTGCTTCGATTTTTATGTAAGAGATTGGGCACGCAGTACTGCTAAAATGCTCATATATATATAAAAAAAAAGAAGAGGAATCTGATCTGACGTCAGAGGATGACACGTGGAAAGAGGAGAGTGATGCATGGGATCAGTGGTTGGCACTAAGATAAAGCGTGATCCAATTCGTCATTTCTGTAACTGATTTGTTTTTCGTCTCTGCTTAATTTGTTTCTATCTCTCACTGGCTGCCTAGCTCTTCATTATCCACGTCACATATAATGATATTTCAATGAGTTATCCTTATATTTTACAGGATTGTTGAAAAAATAAATATCTACATAGATATTACTAGTATTCAATTTTGTTTCTTGTTATAGAATATATTGATATCTGCGTCAGTGTATATCAAATTCATCTAAACTCTTAACAATAGGCGGCGAAAGCATATCAAGATAAATATCCTATCGATGATAAATATATAAAGTTGAAATTAACATACTGTTGGATGATTGTTAAGTATTTTTTTATATACAGTGCAGGTAAGTAACCGGGATATCTAATCTGATGGCAAAGGAAGTGTAGGATGACACGTGGACAGAGGAGAGTGATACATAGGATTAGTGGTTGGCACTAAGATAATGTGATTCTCGTCTTTATGCTAATTTCTGTTCTTTTCGAAACTCATTATTTGTTCTCTTTATTACATGTTTTATTTCTATATATCCCACTGGCTTGGCATGGGCCTTCTTTACCCACGTCACATATTTCGTGAACTTCATAACTTTTGAAAATATAATGAATTGGATAAGTGATTGACACTAGACTCTCAACAACATACTAGAGGGTGGAGTAATAAATCGTTTTCGATAAACCATCGGCTCAATTACAACATATCAAACAAGTATGATTTTACAACATAATCTTTGGTTTCCTCCATTTTAATTAAGCTGAGGAACATGTTGATCTAAGAAAGCCTGAGCTAAATTACTGAAGCTTGTACTAACTCCACCTGCAGCTGCATAACTCTTGATTGCATCAATTACTTCTGGCTTTAAGATCTCTTCCTTGTTTGATGCATTGCATAGATAATACAAAGCTCCTAGAGCATAATTCACCTGCCCAGTTTGAAGTTCATTTGTGTCAAATCCATGCACATATACATACATACGTTGAGCCAGCAGCAGAGCAATGTTTTTCACCGGGGTGAAACGAATATGTAAAAACACATAATGAAGCCCAACGGAATTCAACATCTACTAATATAAATTAGATTAAGCTCCCTAGATCCCGCCCCCCTGTGTGATCTATATGCATATGCAAACAGATATCACTTTTGATTATTCGGATAAATATGAGGAGAGCAACATTCATGTTCTGTAATTGCTTAAAAGAGGATGTCCATGAGTGATTTACAATAGACCTTGAGAAGTAAAATTGACCACCAAAGTGTAAGCCAGTTTGAGACTGACAAACACAATTAGTAAATTTTGAAAGTCTTCGTGTGCAAAACAGCTAATTCTAGAATAAGGAAACAACATTTTATTCTGGATACAGCCTAAAGTAACAGAAGTTCGTATGATGCAAAACATTTATAAAAACAAAAAGACCAAGTTCTATAAGAGGTGACATGTCTGATGCCTGAAAAATTCTTATCAAAGTTATCGACAAGATTGACGGATCAATGGTACTCAACAGTTCAATTAACAATTGTTAGTTTTGAGTTTCTCACTACGTATATGTGCAATTTTAACGACTGAACAGCAAGCACTCAATAACCAAGAAGACCACACAATGTTTGTTTATGTCCTTACCGTGTTCCTAACAGGACTTGACAAACACTGGATGACGAGAGGGATACCATCATTTTGAATGACAAGAGCAGCATTAGCTGGATCTGCAAGCACAAATGCTTATTGAGTTAACTTTTTGGAGAAGACCACAGGAAGTCTACTGTGATTCGAAGCAGAACCAACAAAAACAAGTTCCAAATCATGGAATCAACATAAATTCCAAAAGCTTTGATCTTTACCAGCACAAGCGTTGCAGATTCCTCCAATCCCAAATTCCACAAGCTTCTCACTAGGCTCAGTTAAACAGTCGAGAAAAAGTTCTATAACATTAAGCTGTTTAATATTACAAGACATGTTGAGGCAACCAGAAGAGAAAAAGATGATTGAATAACAAAATTAAACTACTCATCAGAAGATTCTTGACCTGGCGCAAAAAGGTAAAGTTGAAAGGATCATATGCAAAGTTCGCCAAATTAGCAACAATCTTCTCTTTTGTCTCTGTCATAACAAGAATGTATCAAACCATATAGATGCCAAAAAAAGAAGTGAAAAAAAGCAGATTGTAGTTAATCAATTGACTACCATATATGCTATAATCTTGACAAGCGAGAAATTAACTTCCCACTTAATTGCCACAAAAATATCAGACTAACAGACTCTATTAGTTAGCATTACTGATTGCTCTGTTGGTCCAATCATTGATTGCAAAACTTTCTACCAAAAATTGGGTAGGCCGCTAGTATAGTTTCTGAGGTAGTAAACTTTTATGTTTCAGAAGGATCTTTCTTGGTATTAAAGTCTTGAATCTGTGACGAAGTAGCCCATTCTTCATCTATACGAAGATGAATTATTGCTTCTTCAACCGAGATGTTGGCGCAAGAAAGTGAACTCTCATTATATATCAATCTTCTTCTCTGGCTGCTATTGACATGACAACATTATCTCACTGAGCAGTGTTTTCTCATGGAGGAAAGACAGTGGATAATGATAAGACAGACATCTTAGTAATTACACAGTTATTCCTATAATTTTTTTAGGGGATAAATGTAAGTCATATTGCCATAGCGAACAGATATCTGTTGGTCAGAGTAACAGTTGCTTTGTTACTAGACATCTTACTTGAAAACTCAAAACCCACAATAAATCACAGTAACTTACAAATATGAACACTGCTTCCTAGTGACTTGACAGTATTAATACTACCTTGTTCTTATGTTAACATAAACAGTATTGTAAGCTAGAAAACGCCTATGAACTCCCTGATAAAAATATTGCACTGGACTAAACAAGAAGGTCCATATGATATTCTGATAGTACATTTTGTCTCATTACAATAATCCAAGTTCGGTAGATACAGCGCAAATCAGTTGAATAAATCTCTAAGCATACCTTCAGCAGAAGCATTCTGAAACTGAGTCACCAATTCCTGAAACAAGAATCAAAGAACTGATAGGGCAAACAAGCAAACAAGATCTATGCTAATAACGGAAATGTTATGCACAATTTTTACTTAGTATCAACATAAAGTTTTGCAGTTACAGTGTTCTTTCTCTCATAGCATCAGGCAATCAATATAGTGAGTTGCAGGATTAACCTGAAGGTACTTCACCCTTGGAGTCCCATATTTTCCGGTGCGCTCTTCTTGCCTTTGGCTATTTGTAAACATGTAAACTGCAATAAGGGAAGAAGAACATATAAAAATTAAACATTTTTAACATTTAACAACCATACACAGACTAAGATTACAGCAGCCATATAACTATGCATCATGCAAATAGGATTTGGTACTACATATAAATTCTCATTTACGGTTAGTTAGAGCAATGAAAACGAGCTAAGAGAAACTCCTGTAGGAGAAAGCAATTATTAATCCTTGTATTAATAAGATCATTCTTCTTTTCTTCTCAACCCTTGCCACAACCAAAATCCCTCTCATTGTTGCACCCTTGGCTCCTCTAACCAGTCCCAAATGAATCTTCCTTTCTTATAGCCTCGAATTCTCCACTTTCTGTTCCTGTTTGCATATAAATTCAGATACAAAATTATGATAAACTGGAGATTTCTCCGAGAACAAACTGTCACTCAACTATGGCTCAATCCCATACTAGTTATAGGTTGCTATGAAATCTTCTATATCCATTTCTCTCTAGTCAGGTCTATTTCATTCAATTACTAAATATTTTTTCCTAAACCATAAAGTAGGGATTCTCTCTATCCCAAATTTCTCCCCTACAAGTTAGCTAGTTTAACCACAAATTCACAAATATTTATCTCTTGCTTCTGCAGTGTTCAATTCTAACTGGTTACTACAAGTTAATGAAACTTTTCCTCTCAAGCGAAAGAGCCAATAACATAAAGCCAAAAAGGAAGGAAAACTTTGATACTTTCAGCAAATTCAAGATCACCCCAATGTCTAATAATTATATTCCTTCGATAGACACAATGAATTGAAATGAAAGGAAAAAGAAACATAGTGCTTTTAACAAATTAAAGGTGCTGAGAGGATTTTAATCAACTAAATTAAACGTTTGAGGTTAAATTGAAAATTACAATATGAAGCAGAGTAAAGATACAGTCCTATTCAACAAACAAGTGAAATCGAATTTCCAGTACCACAAAAGAAAGTGTGTTTAAACTTGAACAAAGAGCTAGGAGTGAGAACATGAATTGATAAATAAAATCAAGGCTCATTTTTGCCTTCACTATGCTTTTCAACTGTGGATAGTTAACTACAGCATAGTTTAGCACCTAAATTTTGAACAATTTTTTAAACAACTCTAACGTTCTCACTAACAAACAAGAAAGAATTACATAGTTCTTAGTTTAAAGGAATGAAAAATCAATGTAGGATGCCCATAATTCAATGCTCACGAAACATCCGGCGGCGGAGTTACAGTTTCTCTTATGGACTCCGCAAAACCCAACAGCTTCGTCCTAGACTCAGTATTTGTGTTAAACGCCACATATTAAATGGCATATATTTCCATACTAGATAGGTAATAGCCCGTGTTGAGCACGGACCCAACGTTGATGACTTGGTTTTCTATCTGTTGTAAAGAGTTCTTTTTATCGGTAAATACGACATTTTATTAATCATAAAGAAGTACTTAGTGTTATTGGATGCAAAGAGGATCCGAGTAGAAGTAAAAGGATCTAGAAAACTTATATTATATACATCTTTCGTGTTGGTTCAGACATCCATCAATCACAAACATTTGTATTCGAATTCCATGACTAAATTTTTCAGTTTTTTTTTTTTTTGAAATGAGTAACTTTGTATCATATCAGGAATCAAAACAATACTTGGGTAGTATTGAAACCATTTTTACAATAGAGCTCTAGTGTCTTCCCTCTCTAGCTATAAAGAATCTAGAACATCTATGATAGACACAATACCATTAGAGTAAATCTGATTACACCAAAAACATAGCAGTAAGATGAAGTTCAACTTGATCTTCTACACATCATTCTCTAAGCTCTCAAAACATCTGGAACTCCTCTCCTTCCAAGTTGTCCACCAAATACAAGCTGAGACAATTCTCCATCTACTCCTATCCTTAGCATGTGAACATGTTCCCTCCCAGCTGCTAAGAGCCTCTGTTATCTTGCCTGGCATTGTCCATGCTATACCCTTAAGGTTTAGGATGATTCTCCACAAACAAGTTGTGTATGGACAAAAACATTAGGTTTATTTCGTTCCAAATTACCAAAAAAACGCAGGCTGAAATTGTCTTCCATACATCTATGAGGTGGTCTTCAATTTCTTGTCCATTGAGTTTATGATAAATTTCTTTTAAACCTTCATGCATCACCAATAATAATCTTAGTACATGGACTATAGCTAACACAGATTCAGCACACATCTCAGTCACCATGCATGTGTGAATTAAACTTAAATGTACAAGCAGCTTAGTTTTCCACCTACTTTTTAGTGTTAGGCCATTTCTAGCATAGTCTAAAGGACATATGTTGCCGATTTGGGATTCTAATGGAAGACACAGTTGAGGTTATACACCAACTACACAGGTGATTCTTAAGTGAATGATGCCTTCAGCTTCCTTTGAGACACATGTTGAAGCATTGCTTAAGTTTAGTAACTGCAATAAACTCCAATAAACACTTTGTTCTTCCTCAAAATTGTCTCTAATTAATATATGGATAAGCCAATCATATATTGTAAGAAGAAATCATAAGACTATACCCGGACAAAGATCTCGGGCCAACATCTCCACACACACACTATGACACTATCAACGGGAAAGAATCGATCCAAGTGACTTTACAGTTAAATGGTGAAGATTGAAGAACATGCAAAATAAATCAAAATTAGAATAGATAACTTAGAACAAACTCATACCAGCGATTTTAGGGCTCTGAATACAGTGAAGAACGACAATTAGGACTCTGAACACAGTGATTTTAGGGCTCTGAACAAATTCACACCAGCTATGAGTGTTGAGCGAAGGGATTTATGTTCACATACACACGTTGATCCAAGGTTTCAGCGATGAACAAGGTATTTTTTAGCGAATTTTTCAGCTCTATCGAGTAGTATTATTTTTGGGGAATGAAAAAATTACTCACATAATGGTAGTATATGTTTTTGGCGGGTTTAGCGAAATTAGGGGGAAATAAGGAGAGAATATAGCTTCTTTTAGAGCAAATATGTATTTCATCCTTTAAAAAAGAATGACATAATTTAACTTGGAATGGAGTTTAAGAAAAAAAAGAAATTTTTTTAATCTTGTGGTTTTAAATTAAAGTTATGTCAAATGTATCAAAATATCTTATAATTTTGTGGCCTTAAACATGTCACGTGAAAAGTTGAAGTTAAAGTGTTGTCAAAAAAGGAAAAGGGTCATTCTTTTTTAAACAGACTAAAAAGGAAATTGGGTCATTCTTTTTTAAACAGAGGGAATACTATTTATCGTTAATAAATGGTGTAGATATATATATATGTTTCTCATGGAAAAGGGTATAATATACTCTTTAACTCTGTCATTTAAAGTTATATACTTATCGTTATAAAAGTGACTTATATATATCTTTATCGTTATATAAATGGTTCTCATATACCCCTATTGTTATAAAAGGAGATCACATATACTCTTCATCTAAGGGAAGTGAAAAAAATTAGTTTTAAATTTATATTTTTGACTTTTAATTTTAAAAAAATTATGTAGGAATATATATGATCATTCTAGCACTTATCACGTGGGCAAGTCTTGATTTTGAACCGTCCATATATATAGAAGATTTTGTCACGTGTAATTGAAATGGAATAATAAGATGATGGAGGTCGAGTGAAGCTTGTCAAGGCTTTAGTCTGCAGCTATTGTTATTACATCGATTTGAAGAAGTATAAAAGCGAAAAGGAACACCAGATCTTATCTAATATGTTTGTCTTTAATCTTTTTTCAAATTTTCACTTGAGTCTTGAACTTCAAATACTATCTTGTTTTGCTGGTGAGTTCTTGTGTCACGACCCAATTTCTCAAGTCATGATGACACCTACTATAACCCACCAGTAGGTAAGCCAACCCGTAACCCGGAACAACAAGTAATGGGTCTGAGGGTAGAAACTAAACAAGAATAGGCAAATAACAATATAAACAGGCGGAAGCAAACCAAAAACATATATACA
>JAJOOR010017513.1:0-20533 GCA_036250505.1 Solanum acaule
TGACCAGTAACGCAAGATGACAAGCTGGTGAACATATATTTTTTTTCCCTGTACAACTACTCTCCATAATGCATAATACATAATTCAAATTCCATAAGTACTACAACTTCATTACAAAATACAAATTCAATAATACATAAACTTGTAATTCAAACTCCATAAGTACTAAAACAAAAAATATTCAATTCATACATTGAGTCTTAAAGTGTTTGATCCTTACATACATTCACTTCATGATCCTTACAACAAACACAACGAACAAAGCACATGAAATGAAAATGATAGTTTTCAATTTTTTGATTTTCTTCTCCAAAAGCATAACTTTTCCAGCTTTTTGGGCTGTTCATTTCTTCAAACAAAATTTCCAGATTGTCCCTTTCAGCTTTTTCCATTCCATCGACAATCCGTTTCAATTTGTTTCTTTCAACCTTCATAACATCCAATTTACCCTTTAAGTCCATTATAACAGTTACTGCTCTTGGTGGGAGTTGTTGTTTGTCTTGCCATTCCCAATATCCACATGAAGTGACCTACATGTAGTGTACAAATTCAACCATCAAGTTTACATAATAATTTAGAGAAATACTTAATGTTAATTTAACAAATAAGAGTTTGTATATAAACATACAAACATCAAACAAATTTACAACTTACTTTGGGTCTAGGACATTTGTAGAACCTTCTCCCTGCATTCAAATCAGTCCAAGCCGTCAAATTTAAAGCATTGAGACCACAATGACATCTTCTTGCATACAATTTTTCAAGTGAATTGATAGAGGATTTAGACATTGTTTCAAAATTTTTGTCTACTTCGAAATCTTAGCAGTGAAATGAAGAAAGGGGTGAAATAATTTCTTAACCTAGAACCATCGCAAAATCAACTTTGAAATGAAATGGCGTCCATGAGAGGATATCTGTGAAACCCTAGGGAAATCGTATTAGAGAGAAATGAGGGGAAATGTATTTTATCGTATTAGAGAAATGAGAATGGATGAAAGTGTATCTTTTAAGAAAAATGAGAGCAAAATTAGTAATTTGGATGTTTGAGTCTATGTGGCATCCACATGGCACTTAACACACCTCTGTTAATAGTAAGGGTAAAAGTGACCCAATACTTTAACGGAAGGGTATTTTTGAGCCAAAATATAGTTCAAGGGTATATTTGAGCTATTTTCAATAGTTCAGGTGTATTTTTGAGCCTTTTCCGTATAATTTATAACAATTCATTGATCAAATAAATCAAAAAACAGTAACTAGCTATTTTTTTTAACATAATCCTATCCCATGTACATACAAATAATTTCTTCACAACGAGCATGAATTATTGTTATTATTATTTTTTTTGGTAAAATTTCAAGTTATGTGTTTTTTTTTTTGCAAATTAGAATATTATGATTTCAAGTTTTATTTTTTAATTGAAGTCACAAACCTGGAATTGAATTTCTGCCTTTTATGTGAATTTAAAATTTAAAATTAAAGTTAAAGTTCGTTCAAATGTCATAAGCAAGCACAAATCTCAAATCAAACTTCAAATTTGAAATCCAAATACATGACCAAACAAGCCTTTAATAATTCAAAATCATTTTTTCAAAAAAAAAAGATAAAATCTTTTAGGAACCATCTTCAATTTTTTTTTCTTTTTTCTTTAACTCATTAAATATCGATAGTATCTATGTAAAAAAGTAGAACAACCCAACTAAGTATTAATTATCCATTCTTTCATTTTCTTCAAATGTCTCCAAAACCTTAGACCAATAAATTTGCTGTCAATTTTATCATAATTGCTTGCTCTTTTTAGTTAAAATTTGAAGAAAATCTTCAATGGGTTTCTTAGTTTTACATTTTTCTTTTAGTAGTTTTAAGTGTTGATTTTAGATCTAAAATCAAAATGACATCTTTTGGTGGTTTAGCCATTGGTTTGAGTTTCCTTTTTGGTTGCATTGTTATGCTATTTGCTGCAGAATTGTGGGTAAGAAAAAGATTTTCAAAAACTAATTGTTTAACCAAAATTGGCACTCAAGAAGTTACAAGAAATCAAGAAGATCAAGATTTGGAGTTAGGTGCATCATCATCGTCATTGATAAAATTGGAAGGATACAGAGAAGATAACGAAGAATCGGAACTTATGCGGCTACATAACCTTCGATTCCTCTCAACAATTAAAGAGGAAACGAAAGAGGATTTGGAATCTGAGGATGGAAGTAGAAAATGTTCGAAAAGTAGAAGTTTTAGTGATATTACACTTATTCTTACTCCTCTGTCTTCACCACCTGTTAAATCTCAAGAATTCAGTTTCAATCCTTTATTTGAATCTGAAATTAAGAGTATGAAATCTTCACCTCCACCAAAGTTTAAGTTCTTGAGAGATGCTGAGGAGAAACTTATACGGAGATTAATTGAAGAAGCTGAGAAAAGAAAAATTTCATCAAATTCAATAGTTGTCTCTCTGTGTGACAACCAAGTCATAGGTTCGAGTCGTGGAAATAGTCACTAAGTACTAAAATTCATCCTTCTTGCTCCTGCACCTAGTTCAGCATAAAGGTTTAGATTTCTGTTTTACATCTTTTATCTATAGCCAAGAGTTAGAAAAATCTACTTCTGTATTAACTTTAGTTGAGGTAGAAAATATAAACTTTGCTGGTGAACTTTCTGGGTTCTTTATTTCATTTTGTTTTATATGGTATTGTTTGACTACTCACAAAATATATATTTTTGTTGAATGGTTGAAAAAATATATTTAATTTAGATATTTAAGATTTTGAAATACCTAGCTTGACAACAGTTAAAGATAGTATAAAAATTGAAGCTAGAAATTGTATGACTTGTATAATTCTCATAGAATAAATTAAATAGTCCATAATGAAGAACATGAAATTTCTAGGTGTAGATATGATGAAGATAATATTGATGATACGCTAGAAAGTTATTTTGGTCTTGCTACAAATGAAAAGAATGATTTTGATGCATATCTTAATAGGCGAACGAAAACTATTAAGGATCCACAAGGTATATCTGGCCTTTTAGATTGATAATCGTGGCAAGGGATTTCCAAAACTTCAATCGGTGGCTCGAGATGTGCTAGCTATTCAAGCATCTTCAGTAGCTTCGGAGGGCACTTCTAGTGCAATAAGATTTCAAATTGGAGAGCATATGTATTCATTAGCATCAGACAGCTTGGAGATATCGATATTATTTAGAGATTGGATTAATGCCAAGAGAAGGAATTATGAGCGACCAGTTTTACCTACCCATTTTGAAAGTGATATTGATGAAATGTTGCAAGATTTTAGTGATGACAACATTGATGCATTGGAGGAACTAGCCGATCAACCAATTTCATATCTTTGTTACTATATAAATGTTAAATGATCTAAGACAAGACTTCCTTGGGAGCTTGAAATATTAGTATGATAATTCGAGGTCTAATTCAAACAGAACCCTTCTTAGAAAGTGGTTGCGTAGATTAGGTCCTCTACTGATATTTGTAACTCAAATTGTACTATGTTATTTTTATTGATAAAATTATAGGCTATTCGCCTTTTTTTAAGGTAAAAAGGACAAATATACCCCCCGAACTATCGTAAATGGTATGCAGATACCCGCCATCATACTTTTGGGACATTGGTGCCTCTGCCGTCCAAAAACTAGAGCATATATATACCCTTTATACTATCATATATACACGTGTCATAATCTTATCCATCGATCCGACATTTATTAAAGGGAAAAAGGACAAATATACCCTTGAACTATTGTAAATGATATGCATACCCTCTGTCATACTTTTGGGACATTGGTGCCCCTGCCGTCCAAAAACTAGAGCATATATACCCTTTATACTAACAGACATACACATGTCATAATCTTATCCACCGACCCGACATTTATAAAATATTGAATTGACGGATAAGATTGTGTCACGTGTCCCTATTTAGTCTTCCGTTAGAGTGAAGAGCATATATACTATAGTTTTTGGACGGGAGGAGCACCAATGTCCGAAAAGTATAACAGAGAGTATTTGCATACCATTTATGATAGTTCGGGGGTATATTTGTCCTTTTTCCCTTTATTAAATATCGGATCGACGGATAAGATTGTGCCACGTGTCCCTATTTAGTTTTCTGTTAGAGTGAAGGGCATATATGCTCTAGTTTTTGAACGGTAGGGGCACCAATGTCCCAAAAGTATGACGGAGGGTATCTGTATACTATTTACGATAGTTTGGAGATATATTTGTCCTTTTTCCCTTTTTTTAATTATTGTCTTCAATTTAACACAAGTCTTTTTAAAAAATTATATTTCAATTTTCAAATGGTTCAAAGTTCTAACTTAAGTTATAATTTGAAATTTTAACTTTTAAGCTTTTAAAGTTTAAAATTTAAACTTTTAAAGTTTGAAATTTAAACTTTAAGAGTTTAAATCTTATTTTTTTAAAAAAAAATAATAAGTTATATATTTTGAAATATATTAATTTTAAGTTAGACTTTTAAAAAGAAATATTTCAAATTTTTTTAATTTTAAATTAGACTTTAATTAGTAATTAATTAATTATTTTATTTTTATAAAAAAGTAGTTGTTATCCCTGATTACTGGTCTGGTCCGGGACGGTAAGGACCAAAAATGTTGGTAGTCCCGGTGCCGATCCCGTTCCGATTCCGGCTGTTTTCCTTGCGAACGAGTCGGTTTCGATTTCGATAGGTGCCGGTCCCGGTACCGTTGCCACACTTAAATTCTTGACCTTGACCAACCCCAAGACTCGACTTTCGACCCAAGATCTGATTCCCACCTCCTGAATCCAACCTCAACTCTTGACATACAACCCTAAGTTGGAATCAAACTCCCGACCCTATCTCTCGATCTTGACATGGGTCAGGAGTGGGTGGAGTTTTGGGTTGAGGTTTGGTCTTGGGTTTCATGTCTAGTTTTGGGTTGGGATTGAGAGTTGTCCCTGGTCGAGGTCGGATTCGGGGTTGGTAGTGAGGTTGAAAGAGAATTTTGGAAAACAGCAACAACGACAAAAAATGAATGAAAAAATAAAATAAGAATAAAAAACTCATATAATAATAATAATTAAAGAAGTCAAAAAATAATTATATGTAAAACGATCAAATACATAATTTTGAAAAAAAATTAAAATAATTTATTTTTCATTTTTGTAACGGTAGCTGTATATATGAGCCAATTTTATAACATTAGGGGTAAATGTCAGCCATTTTGTAACGGTAGGGGAATATGTTCACCACTTTTGTATCGAGGGGTATAACAACCCTTTTCTCTTTATAATTTCTTGAGAAGTGTGCAAAGTCAATAGTGAAGAAGTTTTATTGGACATAAGGAGTATTAATTGGAACAATAAATTTAGAAGAGTTCGGAGCCTAAAGAGCAAAAAAATTTGACAAAAATTCCAAAAGGGCAAAATCGCTACTGACGCAACGATTTTGCTTTGACGCTGTTAATAGATCAAAATTGCTGCTAGGGTAACGATTTTGTCCAATTTTTTTTTTCCAGAAAATCGCTGCTTGTGTAGCGTTTTTGCGATTTTTTTTTATAGAAATCGCTGCCATGGCAGCGATTTTCGTTATTTTTATTTTCAAAATCACTGCTGTTGCAGCGTTATTCCTTTTTTTTAAAAAAAAAATCCCTACTTTGGCAGCTTGAATTTTCACCAAAATCGCTGCCAAGGCAGCATTTTCTAAATTTTTTTTTTTTTTATAGTCATTTTGATGTTGACTAGTTGGCAGAAATTTCAGAAAAAAAATAAATTAAAAAAATAATTTTCCACCAAAAAGCTGCCAAGGCAGGGATTTTTTTTTTTTTTTTAAAAAAGGAATAATGCTGCAACAACGTCAATTTTGAAAATAAAAATAAAAAATAACGGAAATTGCTGCCATGACAGCGATTTCTATAAAAAAAAAATTCACAAAAACGTTGAACGGGCAGCGATTTTTTGAAAAATAAAATAAAATTGGACAACGATTTTGATCTGTTAATGGCGTCAAAACAAAATCACTGTGTCAGTAGCGATTTTTCCCTTTTGGTTAGAAAAAAATTTGATGTGCCCTTTTGAAATTTTTGTCAAATTTTTTTGCCCTTTAGGCACCGAACTCAAATTTAGAAAACCAAACAAATGAAAAATGATTTTCCAAAGTAGGACATTAATTTACGAAGCATTTTCTACTATGTATACCAATACTAATGAATCCGTTACTTTCAGATCCCAAAGAACGATTTAGAACACAGATATGATTTTGTAATTCTTTACAAGTTTATTTTAGTTTTATGCCTTTTCTATAAGTAATTTTTATTTTTATACATAAAAGATTAGAAAAAATCATTTTCTTCTATATAATTTGTAACTAGCCATAAATAATCATTTCCTCGTAAAAACATATATGAGTGCTTACAATTTGAGCACAAATCATTACATTCCATTCATTAGAATTTAGACCATAGAAATTTTCACCAGTTTATTCCTTTTTGAGATAGTTTTTTGATAAATGATCTTTTAAACTCTTTTTGGTAACTTATGAATCTTTTACCTTTCGAGCTATTTTTTTGGAACTAACTAAAAAAAAATTAATAAAAAAATGTGAACTTACATGAATCTAGAATTTGGTAAGTTATTCTAATCTATTGTTTAATCTGAAAAGTTAAAAAACATATGAACAAACATTAGTCAATAGGAGAGTAATTTTTTTAAGGACTATATTATATTTGTACAATTTTTAATTAGGAATAAAATCTAAATAGTGACCTAAAATATCAATATTTGCGTAAATCAACCAATGACAAATCTAGAATTTTGAAAAGGCGAGTGCACCATTGTTGTAAGATGTAAAATTGTATAGTGAAAACAAATTTTTTACTCATTGTACTGCGTATTATTTATATACTATATTTTTATTACAAAAAGAAAAAGAAGATGAATGTGATAAAATTGGGGTTTGATCCCTCAAAGACTAATGCTCAAACCTGCGTAATATTCCTTTATCCTTAATTAGAGTCTCAGGTTCAAGTCCTTCGGATACGGAATCAGCTTTGTTAGGAAGCGTTTTACCCTTTCAATGTAGGACTTTTTCGACGCGAATTCGAATTTAGTCGGACTCCAATATCGATATAAAAAACAAAAGAAAAAATAATCTTAATATAATACTAGATATATTCTTATAAATTTTACATATAATATATATCGAATTTAATCGTGATTTTCTTTTACACATAAATCAACTATTAGACCAAGTCACCGATAACAAAGGAAGTTTGGTCCAGACCAAAGATCCAATAAACACGGGTATTTTAGCTTAGGCCCAAACCCATTATATATTGAGCCCAATTAGCGAAAACGTTAGCGTAGCTTTCTGTTTCAGTAATGGCCGGAAAAGGAGAAGGTCCGGCGATCGGGATCGATCTCGGAACAACGTACTCCTGCGTCGGAATTTGGCAGGATGATCATGTAGAGATCATCGCAAATGACCAAGGCAATCGTACGACGCCGTCTTTCGTTGCTTTCACTGACACCGAGCGTCTCATTGGTGACTCCGCTATGAATCAGGTCGGCGAAAACGCTACAAACACTGTTTTCAGTAAGCTCTCACCTACCAATCTCAATTTTTATGATGTATTTGTCGAATGATTTATATATATTTGCAGCTTCAGGTTGATTTTTGTGCTGAAATTACTGCTCATGCAAGACGAGTGTGTGTATCAGTTTTGACATTAGATCATTTCATATAGAACAAAAATGAATTATCTAGTTAAATTTAGCTTCGAAAATTAATCAAATTGATTTTCGGTTAAACGGAAAGTGTGTAGCAACTTTCCACAGAGAGATTAGTTTGTATACATAGCATGCAGTATGAGTATGAAATCAATTTTGTCTTGGATCGTTTCTTCAAGGGATTAGTTTATAAATTGCAAACTACACTAGTTTTTCGTGTAATTTTTGAATATCTTAAATTAGTAAATTAGTTGATTTAACTCTCAAATTTCATCCAAACTGTTCTCAATAAGCTAAATGTGCTGAACAAGTTTGGAATGATATATAGCAACACTGCGTGCAGTATGAATATGAGATCAGTTAGTCTTTTGTGCTAAACTTACTGTTCATATATTAGTTTAACATCAGTTTCTGTTTTAGATCGTTTTTAGAGAGATTTTGTGTTGTTATAAGGCTTTTTTTTGCCTAGTATTCGAATATCATAATTTTATTAAAGCCGAATAAAAGAAAAATTACAGAAAAAGTTTGTCAATATGATTCTTGATTAGTGAAAATTTTGGAAAGAGATTAGTTTGTGGATAAAATATAGCTAATTGCACCTGGCACATTGGCAGATGTGAAGCGTCTTATCGGGAGGAGGATTACTGATCCCACTGTACAGAGTGACATGAAATTGTGGCCATTTAAAGTTATTACTGGACCTGGTGACAAGCCAATGATTGGTGCAAACTTCAAGGATGAAGAGAAGAACTTTGCTCCTGAAGAAATCTCATCTATGGTGCTTACAAAGATGAAGGAAATTGCTGAGTCTTTCCTTGGATCAACTGTAAAGAATGCTGTGGTAACTGTACCTGCATACTTCAATGACTCGCAACGTCAGGCTACTAAGGACGCTGGTATCATTGCTGGTCTAAATGTCACACGTATTATCAATGAGCCTACGGCTGCTGCTATTGCTTATGGTCTGGATAAAAAAGATAGCAGTGTAGGTGAGAAGAATGTGCTTATCTTTGATCTTGGTGGTGGTACTTTTGATGTCTCCCTCCTCACTATTGAAGAGGGAATTTTTGAGGTCAAATCTACAACAGGAGATACTCATCTTGGAGGAGAAGATTTTGACCAGAAATTGGTCAGTCAGTTTGTCCTGGATTTCAAGAGAAAGCATAGGAAGGACTTAACAAGTAATCCTAGATCCTTAAGAAAATTGAGGACAGCTTGCGAGAGGGCGAAGAGAACTCTTTCTTCAACCGAACAGGCAACTGTTGAAATTGATTCACTATATGATGGAATTGACTTCAAATCCAGCATCACGCGTGCCAAATTCGAGGAGTTGAACATGGAACTCTTCAAGAAGTGTGTGGATCCAATTGAGAAATGTTTGAGGGATGCTAGAGTGGACAAGGACAGTGTCCATGAAATCGTTCTTGTTGGTGGATCAACTAGAATTCCCAAGGTGCAGGAGCTGTTGCAGAACTTCTTTAACGGGAAGGAGCTTTGCAAGAGCATCAACCCCGACGAAGCTGTTGCTTACGGTGCTGCTGTGCAAGCAGCCATTCTTAGTGGAGAGGGTAATGAGAAAGTTAAAGATTTGCGCCTTTTGGATGTCACCCCTTTATCGCTAGGACTCGAAACTGCTGGAGGACTTATGACTGTCCTGATTCCAAGGAACACCACCATTCCTGCAAAGAGAAAGAAGATATTCTCAACTTATTCTGATAACCAATCTGGAGAGTTAATTCAGGTTTACGAGGGAGAGAGAGCAAGGACAAAAGACAACAACTTGTTGGGTAAATTCGAGCTCTCTGGTATACCTCCTGCACCAAGGGGTATTCTTCAGATAACTGTCTGCTTTGACATTGATGCCAATGGCATCTTAAATGTTTCCGCCGAGGACAATACCACCGGACAGAGGAAAAAAATTACAATTACGAATGACAAAGGTAGGCTGTCGAAGGAAGAGATTGAGAAGATGGTCCAGGATGCTGAGAAGTACAAGGCAGATGATGAAGAACACAAGAAAAAATTAGAGGGAAAGTTGGCTTGAAAGCAACCAACTTGCAGAAGCTGATGAGTTTGAGGATAAGATGGAGGTTGAAGGCATATGCAATCCACTTATTGCCAAGATGTACCAAGGTGCTTGAGGTGCACCTATGGCTGGTGGTGGTGGTGGGGCAGGTCCCAAGATTGAGGAGATGGATTAAGTGATATATACAATATCTTTTTCTTTTCTTTCTATTAGTGTAGTTTAACATAGGTAGGTAGGTAGGTTTATTTGTTTTTTTCGTTTCGTTTTCAAACTGGTGATGTTCATTCTTCATAGTTCTACGCCATCAATTTCGAGCTGCCAATGGCAAGTTACAGTAAATCAGTTGCTTTAATGGAGCAATATAAGTCTGTTTCAACATTGGGTATGTTGTTGTATAAAACCTTATTTCTTTGCACTTAATAAAGGTCTGAATCTGTATGATTCAAATCTTACGCTTATATTTCACATGACTTAGTGATTTACTCCTGATTAGCCTACAAGTGAAACAAGTTGCCTAATATGTTCCAACGAAGCATTAAGAACAATAAGTAAAGAACACAATATTTTTTCGTGGGGAACACCCAACTCCAAAAGATGTAAGAAATCACAACCTGTACCTTACCAGATTTAACCCCAACTTCACTGAATCAATGAGCATCAACATAATTCAGATTACAACTCTTGCAATCTTACGAACTAACTCTAATTCCTAAACTTTAAGTTATGAGTTCAGATTAAAACTCTTGCAATCCTAGAAACTAACTATAATTTCTGAACTTCCACAAACCTATCATGGTATGTGTTCCCAAGTCTTCAAGTTATTCCAACTTAAAGACAACACCCCTAATTTAGTTTAGAACTCACTAAACTAGGATTACATCAACATTACCACTCAAAGAAAAACTTCTAATACATAAACTATATAATAGGACTTGGTTCTTCAATGTATTCCTTCAATCTTTTGGTAGCACTTGCGAAGTTAATTTTTTAATTGCCTTTTTTTCTCGGCAAGTGCACAAGTATTATGAATGACTTCACTTCTATTTAAGAACAACTTTTAGAGAGTTGTTCTTCAATTCAAACTCCATATTCACGCAAACTCTCTTGACTTAAAGTTCTACTTCAAATCAAACTCCTTGCCTTTTTAGAATCCCTCTTCAAATCAAAGTCATTGATTCTTTTGTGTCATATCGAACTCCAACTCTTCAATTCAACACATGTTTGTTTCCTTAAGTTTATCATGAAACTATCATCCATTCCTTTGATTATTGCACACTTGTCTTTATTATTTAGTGATCTTGCTACAGATTCAGCTCCTTGACACGGTGTATTTATGAATCAAGTTGACTTACACATTTCATATTACTTTGTCAATCATCAAACTGCATAGAATCCAACATACGTCATTAAGTGTATTTGTTTATATGAGGATCAAACCACTTATTTGGTTTGAGAAGATCTTATTCATTAAGTTTTTTAACAAAGTTTTACTATCAATAATAATTATTTTTGTATGAGTAATTTTCACCACCACTTTATGCACAATCACCAATGACCACCATTAATTACATCTGCCATCATAATAATCACACCATATCTTCATCAACTGTTAATTAGCCATTACTATTAACCACCTTTGTCATTATAATTATAATTGTTGCCAACCTCCATCATTATCATCAACCACCACACTTTCTTCAGTGATCAACACCAACACCAACACCAACACCAATACCACTAACTACTAACCTCAATCAACTTCACAATCACAATTGCTGCCACCATCACTACCAACCATCACCATCGGGCTAGTCACTACAATATTATCCATCTCTATCATCATAATTATCACTACCATCATTACTAGCCACTAATACCAACCACCACCACTATCATTACAAACCATCTCTATCATCACTAGCGATTATGTATATATATATATATTAATCAAATTATGATTTTATTTTATTATATTTTATATTTATAATATTGAATTACTTTTCTATTTGAATTATATATTTATCATGTTTACAAACAAAAAATTATACACATTCGTATGTTGAAAAACAAACAATCTTAATTATTCAGTGTTCAAATCTAGAATAACATCTTAATCATACATATGTGCATTCAGATTCAAATGTCTTTGTCTTAATGTCAAGACCCTGACCTGTCGTGGTGACACCCACACTAACCCTCCAATGGGAGAACCAATTACTAACCCAACTCAACTACCTTCAAACCTATTATAAGAAACAACTTACTACATAAACACTAGGAAAAATAGTCTAACGCAAATAAAAGATTGAGTTCCCATAAACTCAACTAAATCATCCTAACAATTGTGAAATTTAACCTCTAGAATCTGAAAGTCATCATATTAAAACTCTAAATAGTCAAAATTGCAATCTCGAAACTAAAACATAAACCTAACAATCTAAAATGTCTCTTTCTGAAAAGATGGACAAGAAGATGTAGAGGAACCAATGACTTCCTGGAAGAGTAGCTCACCTTTGAATTCGAAGTCAAGCATCCCTTAACTGAGGTCTCGTATCAACCGTTGGAAGATGTCATGTACTCCACAAGAAAAAATAAAGTGTAGTATCAATATACAATCACATTGTATTGGTAGGATCACATGACCAAGTCTAAATCATGAATGTAAACAGATAGCCGCAACACAATAAACACTTGACAACACATATAAAACAATCACAAATACATAGGCTCCTAATCACAATATCCCGAATCAACCAATACTTGAAACATGTCCCACATGATCACAATTACAAATACCTGGTCCACTCATGGAATCGTAACTACACATACTCGGTTCTCTCACAGAATCCATACACAAATTATTAGTGTATTAGCGTGGTATCCGAGACAATCAGGGGTAGTATTTATATCAGACGTGATATCCAAGCCAACTGTTAGTATTTCTATACCGGCGTGGTACCTGAGCCAATCAACAATCACAAACGACATGTACAATCATAATTACAATCACAATGAAGAATAACACTTGAAACCACAAGTTAAATTAAAAGTTCTATTGCATGAGATTATTAACATGATGTCATTTCATATGTTTCCCTATGTTTTCCCCAACATGCATTGTATCAGTGGTACTATAAAGTAGTAGACATGTATACATGCATACATACACCAATCACCTACCTCGAATCAAGCTTGAATGCTCTTAAGAACTTGAGCTTTCCTTTTTGAAGTGCATTGACTTGTTCTTGGTCTAACAATAATGAAAAACACAACAATCAATCAAAACTGGTCTAATTATACTTGGATCATAATCAAATCCTAACCAATTCAGGACTTTTCCCACTATTAAATCAAGTCAAAATCCTCCCTCAAAAGTAATATCCTAGATTCTAAAGCTTAAGAATCTATTTACAAGATAGGGAAGTAATGAATTTACCTTTACCGTTGAATTTGGTGAAAATTTGATAAGACCTGCCCTTATGCGCCCCTCTCAAACCTAAGAAGAATGATGCATAAAATAGGAGGTTTTATGTCTTCTTTTTTAGCATAAAATTCCAACTTACCCGATTATAGCTGTCACGATTCGAGCCTATACCCTGGACGTGACCGACACTCAAGAACTATTGCTGGTTCTCAAGCGAACCTCATCCTGGCTGACTACAAGCGGAAGACTAACTTGAGCATACATAAGCATCAAATTGAAAGAAACATTTAAAAACAATTTATTGAATCTCAAAACTTTGTTGAATATACTTAGTATGAAACATAAGTTTTAAATAAAATATCTGAAACTGAAAGACTCTCCAAAACTGTCTATCCATGAAGCCTCTACTATTAAGGAAGGATGTCAGTACAAGACCCACGACACCTAAAACTACTTACTGGAAAGTAATGTGAAGTCCTCTAGAATACAATGAGGCTCACCAAAGCTAACTGGAGTGTAAAATGATCTCAACGAAGCGCCTGTTGATAATCATGAACACCTATATCTGCATCATAAAATAATGCAAGTAGAATGACATCAGTACATGGAATGTACGAGTATGTAATATGGCTGAGTAAACAAATAACTGAACTGAATGACTGAAAACAACTCAACTGAATCATTACATGGACATGAAGTGAAAACCATTTAAGCTTTACAATAAAATATACAATTGAAGCAACATAAATAATATACTTTACTTGTGAGAAGTTTCTCTAACCGACAACCATTACCATGAGCCTAGAAAACGTTGCCAAGGCCATCCTATACTTTGCCGGGGTATATGATGATATCGTGACTATGGATCCATCTAATCAGCCTTCTCAGAGGCAGTGAGGAGTCACATGAAGAATCAGTGCTATCCTATCCTACGCTGGTTACGTAGTTCTATCGGACATCCGAATCATAAAAAACTCTAACCCAACTCAGTGCTCGATACTACTTTCAAAATAATTAATATAACTTTGTGTTCAATTCCCTCATTACAAAGAATGACCTTCTTACATTACTTGAAATAATTTTCAAAACATGAGACATGTTTACCTTCTTGAAAACATACACTTATGAACTTATCTTTCAAATCCAATAATTAACATAGGTACATATGTATATGTATATATATGAATAAAATAACATTAGAAACTCTTAAGTCTTTATGAAATAGAACCTTTAAACTTTTTCTCAAAACTCATTTTTACTTCCTCAAAAACTCAGTTTAAAACTAAGTATTGGCTTTGAAACACTTGTCAAGATTTATAACTCAAAATATGGTTCATGCTTCATCATAGAAATGAACAAATCAACTCAAGGATGTCAATCAACAAAAAAATCTAAGGAGAATTACAATTCCATGATAAAATATAGAAACTCAATACTTAGGAATAGAATTTCAAAAGAATCAGAAATTCAAGAACTCAAAAATCAACTTATCTCAAGAATACTCAAATCTAGGGAAAGAATCCTAGATTACTTTTTTACTGATCTGAAAGTAGATGTAGGGCGTGAAGATGAACTAGTCCAACACTATGATAGCCTTACATACCTTAAAGAACAAAGTTCTTGAAGAATCTTGAAGAAGAACTTGATTAGAAGCCTTGAAATCCTAGCTTGAAAGAGAAAAATCAAGAAAACCTTTCTTGAGATATCTTGAATTAGTTTCTTGAAACTCTATGGACAAGAATTATGATTTTCATTAGTGATTCATAATTGTATGGAGAAATTTGAGTTGGAAAGAATGAAATTCTTAGAGAAGGACTTACCTTGAAGAAGAATCTTGAATGAAGTTTTCTACTTTGATTTTTCCTTAGGGTTTTCTCTTAGGGTTTGATAGAGAAGATAATGATGGACTAAGAGATGAAAATCTGATTGTTTTGAGTAGGGCTGCGTATCGGTCGGTTTGGTTTGATTTTGAAGTTTATCGGTTTGGCTTATTGGTTATCGGTTTATAGAGATACTAAACCGTTACAAAACCATTAAGATATTGACTTATCAGTTATTGGTTTATTGGTTATTGATCGTTATCGGTTCAGTTATCGATTTAACCGTTAAGATTCGACACAAAAAATAAATTGAAAATCACTTAGAAACAAGGTGACAAACCAAATGAACCATGCACATGAGTTCACAAGTTCATCTTGCTAAAAAACAAACAATTTTACATTGTAGAATAACCAAGTGTTTGAGACAACCAGAAATAAAAGTAGGAAACCAAACTCTAAGTCAAAGACTTTATATACAAAATGGTATAAATTTAATTATTTAATTTACTATCGGGTTATCGGTTAACCCGTTCAGAAAAAACCTCAAACCGTTAAGAACCGATACCCGATAACAAAAAAAATTAAAACCGTTATCAAAACCTCTAAACCAATAACCCATTACTGATAAACTAATAACTTTTTTTCGATTCGAGTTATCGGTTTCGGTTCGGTTTTGAACAACCCTAGTTTTAAGCCTTATATTAGTCAAGAAATTCGTTGAGGATTTTCTTGAAGGTAAAAAGACAAAAAGACCCCTTTTAATGTTTCCCACTGGCTAATTCGTCACTGCACAATATTAGTTACTGAAATGGTCATAACTTTTACTCGGAAATTATATTGACGCGAAATTGGTGGCGTTGGGACAGATCGTTATATTTAATGAAAAAAATATGAGGTTAAGTCAATTTCGTCTTATATAAATCTATATCTGTATATCATAAAAATATAAAATAAATGAGTTATAGAATTCCTAGTGCGCGTGTTATGGAAATGTCAAAAGTAAAATTAAAAACTTAAATATTATATTAAGTGTTATGGTTCATTTTGTCATTTGAGTTATCCTATATGTTGTGTTCATCATGTTATGTTCATCAGTTATAATTCAGTCGAAGTAAGCACTAAGTGTTGTGTTCATCATGTAATGTTCACCAGTAATTTTAATTAAATATGTTATGTTATTAGTCTATTGGCATGCTGATTTTATCCTCCGAATTGGATAGCATAATCTCTTCTTTATCAAGATATTACAAACTTGTAGAAAAACGTGATATGCCTGTATTATGATATATCGCGTTGGGGAATCTCCTCTTTGCAGATGTGCTTGTACATGTACAATTCGTAGATATTTTAATTTGTGAAATACAACATCTTCATTTAGTGTCCAATCTGTTTGAGGGAACCCTTGGAGATTGGGTAAATTAGCCAGCAAAATCATGACTTCTCATGGTAATCAAAATTCCTTGAGATTAGAAATGAAAATATCCCTAGAGAAAATCATGATTGTTTTTGCTTCTACATGTAGAAGAGCTATTTTAGATTGAGAGTTCTTCTTATGATTTCCGCAGCAAGAGGATTAGATATACAAAGAGAGACAAATGTTTTTTTGAAATTGTCTCTTCAATTACAGGAATCAATCAAGAAATGAGTGGTGATCAACTAAAGGAGATTGTGTATAGAGGTCTTAAGGGTAGGAGATTTCTAATTATCAAAGATGATATATGGAGTACTGAGGCATGGGACTAAATGCAAAGAATATTTCCAAATGATGACAATAGAAGCCGAATTCTATTAATCACTCGGCTCAAGTATGCTGCTGATTGTGTCAGATGTCCTGATTTTTCACCTCATAGAATATCTTTT
Organism: Solanum acaule; assembly: GCA_036250505.1. Lineage (NCBI taxonomy): Eukaryota > Viridiplantae > Streptophyta > Magnoliopsida > Solanales > Solanaceae > Solanum > Solanum acaule. The sequence continues at coordinate 16,848 of JAJOOR010017513.1, forward strand.
ATAAGTCTTGATGTCCTGATTTTCCACCTTTATTTTAATGCAAGTAGATATTCCAAATTGCTTAAGGTATTGGACGTATATTCATTTGAATATGATTTCTCTTGTGTAATACCTCAGTTTGTATATTTGTGATATATTTCTGCAAGAATTGAGAAATCTACCGGCCATAACAATTTTTCGAAGAGAAATGTTTGTTGAATCGATCAGTAGATACCTGAAAAATGTCAGAGATAAGACATTTTGATATTGGATCGCCACTATATATATTTAATTCTCTTGCTGCGGAAATCATAAGAAGAACTCCCAATCTAAAAGAACTCTTCTACATGTAGAAAGAAAACAATCATGATGTTATGTTCATCAGTTATGATTCAGTCGAAGTAAGCACTAAGTGTTGTGTTCATCATATAATGTTCACCAGTAATTTTAATTATGTATGTTATGTTATTAGTCTATTGTCATGTTGATTTTATCCACTGAATTCATAGCATAATCTCTTCTTTATCAAGATATTACAAACTTGTAGAAAAATGTGATATGCCTGTATTATCATATATCGCGTTGGGGAATCTCCTCCTTACAGACGTGTTTGTACAATTCGTAGATATTCATTTAGTGTCCAATCTGTTTGAGGGAACCCTTGGAGATTGGATAAATTAGCCAGCAAAGTCATGACTTCTCATGGTAATTGGAATTCCTTGAGATTAGAAAGGAAATCATCCCTAGAGAAAATCATGATTGTTTTGCTTCTACATGTAGAATAACTCTTTTAGATTGAGAGTTCTTCTTATGATTTCTGTAGCAAGAGGATTAGATATACAATGAGAGACAAATGTTTCTTGAAGTTGTCTCTTCAATTATAGGAAGCAATCAAGAAATGAGTGGTGATCAACTAATGGAGATTGTGTATAGAGGTTCTGAAGGGTAGGAGATTTCTAATTGTCAAAGATGATATATGGAGTATTGAGGCATGAGACTAAATGCAAAGAATATTTCCAAATGATGACAATAGAAGCCGAATTCTATTAATCACTCGGCTTAAGTATGCTGCTGATTATGTTAGATGTCCTGATTTTCCACCTCATAGAAAGTCTTTTATTAGTCTTGATGTCCTGATTTTCCACCTTTCTATCAACGCAAGTAGATATTCCAAAACAATTGTTTTACAGTTCAAATTGCTTAAGGTTTTGGATGTATTTTCAATTGAATATGATTTCTCTTGTGTAATACCTTAGTTTGTATATTTGTGATATATTTCTGCAAGAATTGAGGAATCTACCGACCATAACAATTTTTTGAAGTGAAATTTTTGTTGAATCGAGCAGTAGATATCTGAAAAATGTCAGAGATAAGACATTTTGATATTGGATCGCCACTATATATATTTAATTCTCCTGCTGTGGAAAACATAAGAAGAACTCCCAATCTAAAAGAACTCTTTTACATGTAGAAAGAAAACAATCATGATTTTATCTAGGGATATTTTCCTTCCTAATCTCAAGGAATTCCGATTATCATGGGAAGTCATGCCTTTGCTGGCTAATTTACTCAATTTCCAAGAGTTCCCTTGAACAAATTGGACACTAAATGAAGTTGTTGAGTTTCACAAATTAAAATATCTAGGAATTATACAAACACATATGCAAGGAGGAGATTCCCAGCGCAATTTATGATAATACATGCATACCACGTTTTTTCTACAAGTTTGTAATATCTTGATAAAAAAGAGATTATGTTATGCAATTCAAAGGATAAAATCAACATGCCAATGGACTAATAACATAACATATATAATTAAAATTATTGGTGAGCATTACATGATGAACACAAAACTTAGTACTTACTTCGACTGAATCATAATCGATGAACATTACCTGATGAACACAACAATTAGGATAACTCAAATGAAAAATGAACCATAACACTTAATATAATATTTAAGTTTTTAATTTTATTTTCGACAATTCCATAACACGCGCACTAGGAATGACAGTTGAACTAGCAATGATACAACGTTTCGCCTCACGTTGTCAGGGCCATCCTATACTTTGTCGGGTTTAGGATGATATCGTGACTATGGATCCATCTAATTAGCCTTCTAAGAGGCAGTGAGGAATCGCATGAAGAATCAATGCTATCATATCCTACGCTGGCTACATAGTTTTATGGGACTTCCGAATTATGAAAGACTCTAACCCAATTCGGTGCTCGATACTCTCAAAATAATTGATATAACTTTGTCCTCAATTCACTCATTACAAAGAATGGACTTCTTACATTACTTGAAATTCTTTTCAAAACATGAGACATGTTTACCTTCTTGAAAACATGCACTTATGAATTTATCTTTCAAGACCAATAATTAACATAGGTACATATGTATATGTATATATATGAATAAAATAACATTAGAACCTCTTAAGTCTTTATGATATAGAACCTTTAAACTTTCACTCATAATTTATCTTTAATTCCTCAAAAACTCAGTTTAAAACTCAAGTTTTGGCTTTGAAAAACTTCTCAAGATTTATAACTCAAAATAGGGTTCATGCTGAATTATAGACATGAACAAATCAACTCAAGGATCTCAATAAAAATATAGAAACTCAATACTTAGGAATAGAATTTCAAAAGAATCAGGAATTCAAGAACTCAAAATCAACTTATCTCAAGAATACTCAAATATAGGGAAAGAATCCTAGATTACTCTTTTACTGATCTGAAAGTACATGTAGGCCGTGAGGACGAACTAGTCCAACACTATGATAGCCTTACATACCTGGAAGAACAATGTTCTTGAAGAAACTTAAAGAATCTTGAAGAAGCACTTGATGAGAAGCCTTGAAATCCTAGCTTGAAGGAGAAAAATGAAGAAAACCTTTCTTGAGATTTCTTGAATTAGTTTCTTGAAACTCTATGACCAAGAATTATGATTTTCATTTGTGATTCATAATTGTATGGAAGAATTTAGGTTGGAATGAATAAAATTCTTGGAGAATGACTTACCTTGAAGAAGAATCTTGAATGAAGCTTTCTACTTTGATTTTTCCTTAGGGTTTTGTCTTAGGGTTTGAGAGAGAAGAAAATGATGGATTAAGAGATGAAAATCTGATTGTTTTGAGTAGGGCTGCGTATCGATCGGTTCGGTTTGATTTTGAAGTTTATCGGTTTGGCTTATTGGTTATCGGTTTGTAGAGATGCTAAACCATTTCAGAACCATTAAGATATTGACTTATCGGTTATTAGTTTATCAGTTATTGATCATTATCCGTTCGGTTATCGATCTAACCGTTATGATTTGACACAAAAAAATTGAAAATCACTTAGAAACAAGGTGACAAACCAAATGAACCATGCACATGAGTTTACAAGTTACATCTTGCTCAAAGAGAAAAGACATAAAAGCACAACTGAAGTTGTTTCGAATTTTCAAAAAGACACCTTAACTTTGAGGATGTCCTATCACCCCACAAAAGTATTGAATATTTTTGTAAAAGGACCATTTTGACCCATTTTCTCATTATGTTTGTGAACACGCACATGATGTTCGTGAAGGTCCGTTTTTAATGCCAAAAACCAATTAAAAGCTGCCACATTTAAGTTATTTTCTTTATTAATTATTTACTCCATTCAAATTCATCATCTTCCCCAACAAAAGAGTCATAGGTACTCTATGATGAATTGAT
>JAJOOR010017514.1:0-27247 GCA_036250505.1 Solanum acaule
ATATGTAACATCTAACCATGCATTTTATCTAGTTTAATTGTCATTATTGATTTTAACTTTAATTGAAAAAATAAGTGAAGGATATTTTCGTAATTCAACTTTGAATTTTAAATCTTTCCACTTATAATAATACTAGTTTTTTGACACAGGCATTGCACGTGATTACCAATTAAGAAATATATGTTATAGTAAATAGTATTACTTATTTAAGCGAAGATTTGCGTCACCCCTCAAGCCTACACCCTGGACACGACTACCACTCGAGAGAACCCTTGGCCTGACTCAACTCTCAGTGGAAGACTTACTCAACAATAAATAAAACTCAAAAGCAGAACTTTTCTCAAATGTCTTTAAAGGAAATAACTCATAATGTGATAAAACATTCACAGGCCAAAAGAAGGCAACTCAAGTCTAAAACATTAACAACTAAAAATGAAGCAGACTTCTCAAACCTTTACTGTCTATTTATAAAACTATGATGGAAGTCGGGACAAGACGCACGACATCCTGACAAGACTGAAATATATAAATGAAATCCTCCGAAAGCAAGGAGGCTCACCAAAGATAACTCGAATTGTTGTGGTATCAACGAAGCACCCGTTGATGACCCTGATTTCCTGTATTTGCATCATGAAACGATGCAGGCCAAAAGGCATCAGTACATTGAATGTACAAGTGTGCAAGGGGAACGCTGAACATAACATAAAAGCTTGAACTTGGAAAGAATAAAGCATACTCACCTCATCTCTACTCAACTCCAATTCAATACAATATAAAACAACAACAATAAAGATGTAATTTATATAAAGCGTATAAAATAGTAGATAACAACTCAATGTATTTAAAAATACAATAATAACTCTTTATTCTTATTAGGGAGATTCTCTAACCGACAACCATCACTATGAGCTATGTGATAATACAACGTCTCGCCCACGTTGCTAGAACTGTCCTACACCTATCCAGAGTATAAGACATCCTAAACTAAGTGGATCCACTAAGCTATGCTTAAAATCAATAAGGAATCATCTAAAAAGTATGACCCTTTATCCATGTTGGCATACATGGTTTATGAGGACTTTGAGTTGTCTGAAATCGTCCCCATATTGGTGCTCAATACTACTCCCAATAATATAAATCATGCTCATATGTTTAAAAACATTTCCTCATCCATTGAGATTATTACTAAAAAAGTTCTCTTAAAAGAGATTATGCTCAAAAACTCCTCATGAACTCATTTGGAAATCAAGGTTTCCTCTCATTTTAAATGTAAAGCATTTACTCTTGGGAATACTTAGTTTCCATATATTCATTTTGAAAAATGAAATTCAACTCTCCTCATACTCATATACTAAAGTCTTAAAACAAGTTTTAAAAGTTTGAAAAAGACTTCTCAAAAGAACTCCCTCGAACTTTACTCTTAACTCTATGTTGAATTTGAATTATGTTTTCAAGACTTATGATTTATGATATGAAGGATCTCGTAATGATTAAATGGAGTTTAGATAATTGATAATAGAAAAAATGAGTGAAGACACAGACTAGGGAGAAAAGGCGCGACGCGGAGAAGAATTAAAATATTTGGTCACAAAATAATTTTTGAAACAGTGGAGTACGCGTTCTCTCCGCGACGCGGAGATGGAGGTAATTTCCTGGCCGGGCACTGGATTTTAAAGCATGTCCGCGACGCGGACCTGGGCGCTTATTTTTTGCCCGATCTTTTCTTCCTCTCCCAAATTCGATTCAACTCATACCCACTGAAATTCTAAGGTCAAAACTCTCAAATTCTGATAACCCAGAACAAACTCAGTGAAACCCACACAAGAACTCTCAATTTACTCAACTCATTCACAAACCCTTACCTCAATTTACTCAAAACAACACTCCATTACCAATTAAATTCAAGAACTCAACATTTCAACATCAAGAATGAATTCATGGGTAAATATTACATGATTGGCGTAAGGGAGAACAAACTCAACACTATGGAAGCTTACATACCTTAATTTGGAGAAACAAATCCTCGATTCGTAAGAAATCTTGACGAACACTTGAACTCCTCCTTGTTTCCTCCTCTTGAACCTCTCAAAACCCTAAGCATGATTTTGAATTATGAAAACTGATCTAAGTCGGCTTAGACCCCAAAAATATTTCCAAAAACGTTTAGAGCTAATGGGGTAAGGAAAAGACAAAATTACCCCTCATTAATTTGGGTAAATTTCCTTAACTGGACAGATTGACTTCAAAAGAGCTTATCTCCCTCATTCGAACTCAAAATTTAGCAAACTCAGTAGAATTGGAAAAAGGATTCAAAGACCTTTCATTTGATATCTTACGGGCCACCTAAATCATCATGTACTGAAAGTTATGGTCGTTTGAAGTTGACCCAAAACTCACAACTTAAGCATAACTTGGAAAAATCTCAAATTGGCTCTTTCCAATTTAGTTCTTTCTAAAAGTAGCTCTTTCTAAGACCAAGGTGTTACAATATCTCTCCCTTGGGATCATTCGTCCTCGAATGAGATTACTCTAAGTAGAAATGAGGGTGGAAACATCTACACCCAACTCACACACCCCTTATGCAATAAATCATAATTCAACATTTCAACCTAAAGAGTACCAAGAAAAGAATTAGTACCTTGGTTTAAAGCTTCTCTGGAATCAAAGAGATATGGGTATCTCTTCTTCATATCCTCCTTAGCCTCCCAAGTAGCTTCCTCAACAAACAGATTCCTCCATAAGACCTTGACTGATGCTACCTCCTTGGTTCTCAACTTGCGAACCGACAATCAAGTATCTCAACGGAAATCTCCTCATAAGATAGGTTGTCCTTATTACCAATATTTTCTGTCATGACCCTAGGCTACCCCCTGGACGCAACACGAGACCTATGATCACGAGTGACCCCAAGCTAACCCTGTTGGCATAATCGTAAGCATACTAAAGATAAACTGAAACAATAAATACTATGCGGAAGCTAAATCATTATAAAAATGAAATAATGGGGAATACCCATATACTAAATTTGAATAAGGATAATTGAGAGTTTAAATACAAAATAAAAGTCAAACTCTAAGACTAAAGCTAAAACTAGTTATGTCTGAAATAAAGCCTCTACTGACTAGAAATGCTGGGACATGCCCTAGCTATATCTAGCAAAACTGAAACTAAAGCTAAATGAACAAGAAGATAATCATGTCACTAGTCCTCAAAGAATGAGGACTCACCACTGATGCTGCTGAACTGAAGATCGGGAACCGATCTATGCGTGATCTGACTGCTGAGGACATGAACCTACATCACAAGAAGATGTAGCACAGAGTATGCGTCAGTACTTAAAAGGTACTTAGCATGTATGATAGAGTAAAGCTAAATAATAGTCATAACTGAACGAGCAATAAAGCAATAGTATAATCTGAACATGATAAGGATGTTGAAAGTACTGTACATGACTAAACCAAATACAATGACCAAGTTATAACATGTTGAGTATTGAACTATACTGATAATATGATCAATGCAATGGAAGCTGACTAAATTGTAAGAGTGCTACTAATAACCGACATAAAACCACATGAGCTAAATGTGGAGTCCAATGTATACGCCCCATCGAGAGGACCCAATATACCCTGCCAAAGGTATAGAGGCATGCTGGCGTGATCACTAAAATGATGCCCACAGAGTGGACTTACAACCTATGGGGCACATAGTTCTGGGACTTAAGAGTGACTGACCCTAGTCCACTCGGTATTAAGCTTCCCATATGATTAAGTAATTAACACTTTATGACTGAAATGTTGTAATATTGGATAGCTTAAAATACTAACATACAAACTGAGAATGAAACATTAATATGCTGATAGTGATGCATTCGAAAGCTAAGGCATGTTTATATATATAACTGAATTAACTGGCCTAGCATGTGTAATTCATGAACTAAAAGAACTACATAGCTAGGGTTTTGTATATATGCATGAATCTGGGCAAAATAATACCGAATTCATGATAATACGATTAGGATCATTCTAACAGCTAAAACCCAATCAATTCTAACATTCAAGAAACCCTAAGTCTAGATAATATTAAGGGGATCAAGATTCTGACTGAAATCTAGGGACCTAATGGGTGAAAGGAACCCACTAGTGAAATCCCACATACATGGTGATGAATTCCATGGATAAATCTTTCAATTTCGGGGCTGAAACTGAAGGAACCTTGTTGCGTTCTTGAACTAGGGTTCTTGACCTCTCTCTCCTCTTACGCTTTAATTTTTCTAAGTTTTGAAGAATGATCTGACTTAGGTAAGTTCTAGTTATGTTTCTAGGCTAAAACTGACCAAAACCACGTAGTTTAGGGTCTAAACGACGTAGTTTAGGGGTCCAACACATAAGGAAAAGACCAAAAGACCCCTAACTTAAAAGTTGTCGGGGTCACCGACGGACGGGACCGACGGACCGTCGATCGACAGATTATTGATTTAAATGATTGAATTATGATCTCTTATGCATGAATTGATGAAATACTATGATTTTATGATGATTTCCCTATGAACCCATGTAAATCCCATATTTTCCCAATTATGATGATATGATGTGGGTCTTTGCTTATGAAAGAGGAGCTTTATGAAATCAAACATGAAGTGATGGAATAACATGAATTTATGATGAAATCCATATCTAATCCTTGTTTTCTGGATGTGGTGATTGAAAGTAGGTTTTAAACCTTGGAAGGTGAATTATGAGATTATGCATGTTCTTATGAAACCTATGTAAATGATTTAAGGATACTTGAGAGTAAAGTATCAATGATGATGTTGTTGTTGTGTTGTTGAAAGGAGTTTGTCATGAACACATGGAAGTATGATTGTGAAAAGTCTTCTCACCTAATTGAATCAAAGATAAAGAACTATCCTAATGAAACATAGCTTGGATTGGATATATAATTGTACCTTCCCATGGATAGCTTGGATTTGATACTTAATTGTACCTTTCCATGGATAGCTTGGATTGGATACTTAATTGTACCTTTCCATAGATAGCTTAGATTGGATACTTAATTGTATCTTTCCATGGATAGCTTGGATTGGATACTTAATTGTACCTTTCCATGGATAGTTTGGATTGGATACTTAATTGTACCTTTCCATGGATATCTTGGATTAGATACTTAATTGTACCTTCCCATGGATGTCTTATGACTTAACTTGGATTGGTCATTGAATGACACCTTTCCATGGATAGCTTGGATTAGAAAGATGACGTGCCCTTCCATGGATAATAAGAACAACTTAAGAAAATAACTACTTCCTACATTAATAATGAACTAATGTTACTTCAGGAAGTATCTCATATGTGTTCAAAGGTTTTAAAGATGTTAGCTTGCATTGACCATGTTTTATGACTTATGTTTTCTAAACTTCTTATATCGTGTTTTAGCTTGGTCAATTGCATGTCATGAAATGTCCCGTTTTAGCACGATTAAATGTTTTATGAATGGCTATCATACTTGGTACATTGTTTTTGTACTAACACATATTGTTACCTACATTTCCCCAAAATGTAGGGTACGATATTTAGGGTCTCAGTTTCATGGCTAGAGGTTGACTTGGTTTATTTCCGAGCTTGCTGAGTCCTCATGCTTTGAGGATGGATTTTCATTGTTCCTAGTTTCCTTCTTATTTTCAGTTTTGAACATGATGTATGGGCTAGGACCAATCTCATTCTATTGTATTAGATGGCTATTGAGACAAAGTGTTTTAGACTTCCACTTTCCTTTATAAAATGTTGGACTTGAAATGTTGTCTTTACTTCTTCTGTTCTATTTCCTATGTTATGAATGCTAAGTGGCTTGTATGCAGCCTCTCGGGGTCCTATACACCATGTTACATCTAGGGTGTACCCCTGGGTCATGAAAAACTTGGTAATAAGAGCACAAGGTTTAGAATGGTCTTAGGATGTTTTATAAGCCATGTCGAGTAGAGTTTTGTACATGAGTGTGAAGCGCTCCACATTTATGAATAAGAGGCTATAAGATGTTTAGGAAACTACACTTATTTCATTACTCTAAAGTCGTGTGATATAGTGTAACTCTAGGTGTCTTTCTCTCCTAACCCCTATTTATATTTTTCAGAATATACTTCAATGAGGAAATCCCATGAGAATGAATAGGAATGTTCGTGAAAATGTGAGACAAGAGGTTCCCCAAGTGCCGGTCAACCCTTTGGCCGAGAAAGTGACTAATGATGAGTTTCAAACCGCATTTCATGCAGTGGCCCAATCTATGATGGCTCAATCAAATAGGGAATTTGTGGCTCCCATGAACCCAAATGTGGGTACGATGACAACTAGAGTGAGGGACTTTATTAGGATAAATCCTATGGAATTTTATGGGTCCAAAGTTGAGAAAGATCTTCAAGAGTTCATTGATGAGGTGTATAAGATGTTGATGATTATGTGATTGACTCCAGTGGAAAAGGCGGAATTGGCCGCTTATCAACTTAAAGGTGTTGCTCAAGTTTGGTTCAACCAATGGAAAGAAGAGAGGGTGGTTGATGAGGGTCCTATTGATTGGGAGAATTTTAAGGTTGCTTTTATTGATAGTTCATTCCTATTGAGATGAGAGAGGAAAAGGTACTAGAGTTCATTAGCCTTCACCAAGGAGATATAAGTGTGAATGAGTATGCTTTGAAATCCACACAATTGTCTAAATATGCGCCGACTATGGTTGGCGATCCAAGGGCAATGATAAGTAAGTTTGTGTCGGGTGCTTCTGACTTAGTGGTCAAAGAATGCCTAACCGCCATGCTTCTTAAGGAGATGCATGTTTCCCGGTTGATGATACATGCACAACAATTAGAAGAGGAAAAGCTTAAAGAGAAAACTAGGGATTCAAAGAGGGCAAGAAGGGATGATGGTGAGTCTTCACATTCAAGGTCCGACGGAGGAAATCTTTCTCAAGGTATGGGTGGTAGTGAGCAAATATGTCCCGAGTGTAGGGAATATGGGAGAATAGATGAGGGTAAATCTCTAGCCGGTTCTAATGCTTGCTTTGGGCGTGGAAAGAGTGGCCACAAGAAAAGAGATTGCACAATCCTTACTTCTAAGGGAAGGGATGGTAGGCAAGATCAAACTCAGAAAGATCATGAGGGTTCCCTGAATGCGGTAGTTGGTAAGTTAAGGTTTTTTAGCTTGTGGTTATGTATTGCTTATTGTTGAGTGTTTCATTGGATATGGTAAGACTCCATGTATGGAGATTGTGTTTCAAGTAGTTCTTGAAATCCTTGTGGAAACTTCTTAAGTGTTTACTTGTATCAATGGGTTAGTGGTTGTTAAGACATTGGTGTTACATTTAGATTGAAGGAGATGGATTCGAAAAGAATAGTGGGGATTGCTCCCTAGGGAGAGATAGTGTGTTTCATGGTTGGTATGTGAGTAGAACTATATTGGTTTTGGAAGAGTTACTTGTTATGGTTATGTGCGTGAAAGTTTGAAGGCGATGTGATGTCTTAGTATCCCTATCTATATTTTCCTTCTATCTTCAAGTCTAGCTTGAGGTCTTAGCCCTCATGGTTCACTCTTTAGGATTCTTGTGTCTTAGTCATTCTTATGTTTCCTCATGCATGCATGCTCATGGAAAATTTGATTTAGTTTACTTGATTGCTTCATTATTATGTGCATTTCAGTATGAGTTGCATATAGACCTTATGAAAAGATATTTTGAATATGTTTTAGCTTGGAGATGAAGTTTCCTCCTCTGATATGTCCATTTATGTGATTACATTCAAGATGGGCTGCTAGTCTTGAGTCTTTTCCTTTAAGAGGTGTCTAGAATTCTATTTGAGGATGAATGTTCCCAAGTGGGAGATAATGTAACACCCCAGATTTAGAGAAGGGAAAATATTCACTTCATAGTCGATTTGGCGAAGTAAGTCGATAATGCCGAGTCAACTTGGCCATCCGCCGAATAGAGTTCCTCACCTTTTTGGCTCGATTTCAGCATCCAGTGTTCTGGAACTTTAGGCGAGCTAAGTCGAGCTCGCCGTTTCATTCGGAGTGTCGCCAAAGTCGAATCCCCATCGCCTAGTTGACTTAGCCCCCAAGTTGACTTACAGTAATTTTCGGTGAGCTTAAGGCTCACTTGGCAAGTCACCGAGTGGCCTTTGGTGAGCTCCAGCATGCCTTGTTTTCAGTTTTTAATTCAGGGCCTAAAAAGTCTTTTTAGATTATTTAATTCGATACTACGTCATAAGCACTTGGCTTTGAGGTATGATAATTTTCATCCATGGAGTTCCCACATTCTCTTATTTTCAAAGTTAGAAATCCTCAATTAAGTTAGGGTTTTCTTCAATTGCCATGGATTCTCTTCATTATTGATTTAAATTATTGAATTATGATCTCTTATGCATGAATTGATGAAATACTATGATTTTATGATGATTTCCCCATGAACCCATGTAAATCCCATATTTTCCCAGTTATGATGATATGATGTGGGTCTTTGCTTATGAAAGAGGAGTTTTATGAAATCAAGCATGAAGTGATGGAATCACATGAATTTATGATGAAATCCATTTCTAATCCTTGTTTTCTAGATGTGGTGATTGAAAGTAGGTTTTGAACCTTGAAAGGTAAATTATGATATTATGCATGTTCTTATGAAACCTATGTAAATGATTTAAGGATGTTTGAGATTAAAGTATCAATGATGATGTTGTTGTTGTTTTGTTGAATGGAGTTTCTCATGAACACATGGAAGTATGATTGTGAAAGGTCTTCTCACCTAATTGAATCAAAGATAAAGAACTATCCTAATGAAACATAGCTTGGATTTGATACATAATTGTACCTTTCCATGGATAGCTTGGATTGGATACTTAATTGTACCTTTCCATGGATATCTTGGATTGGATACTTAATTTTACCTTTCCATGGATAGCTTGGATTGTATACTTAATTGTACCTTTCCATGGATAGCTTGGATTGGATACTTAATTGTACCTTTCCATGAAAAGCTTCGATTGGATACTTAATTGTACCTTTCCATGGATGTCTTATGACTTAACTTGGATTGGTTATTGAATGATACATTTCCATGGATAGCTTGGATTGGCAAGATGGCGTGCCCTTCCATGGATAATAAGAACAAGTTAAAAAAATAACTACTTCCCATATTAATAATGAACTAAGGTTACTTCAAGAAGTATCTCATATGTGTTCAAAAGTTTTAAAGATGTTAGCTTGCATTGACCATGTATTATTACTTATGTTTTCTAAACTTCTTGTATCATGTTTTAGCTTGGTCAATTGCATGTCATGAAATGTCCCATTTTAGCACAATTTAAATGTTTTATACATGGATATCATACTTGGTACACTGTTTTTGTACTAACACATACTCTTGCCTATATTTCCCCAAATGTAGGGTCTGATATTCAGGGTTCTCAGTTTCGTGGCTAGAGGTTGACTTGGTTGATTTCCGAGCTTGGTGATTCCTCATGCTTCGAGGATGAATTTTCATTATACCTAGTTTCCTTATTATTTTCAGTTTTGAACATGATGTATGGGCTAGGCCTAGCCAATCCCATTCTATTGTATTAGATGCCTATTGAGACAAAGTGTTTTAAACTTACGCTTTCCTTTATAAAATGTTGGACTTGAAATTCTGTCTTTACTTCTTATGTTCTATTTCCTATGGTATGAATGCTAAGTGGCTTGTCTGGGGCTTCTCGGGGTCCTATACGCCATGTTACATCTAGGGTGTAACCCTAGGTCGTGACACAAACTCTAAGTCTCTTCTCCTAACATCAGTATACGATTTCTGACAACTTTGCACTGTTTTCAACCTTTTATGTATGATCTTCACTTTTTCCATAGCTTGATGAACTAAGTTTGTTATCAACCCAGCTTCACCAAATGTAAACCATCCAATAGGAGATCTACATCTTCTTCTATAAAGAGCCTCATAAGGAGCCATCTGGATGCTAGAGTGATAATTGTTGTTATAAGCAAACTCAATGAGATGTAAGTGATCATCCTAATTACCCTTGAAATCGATCACACACGCCCTTAACATATCCTCCAAAGTCTGAATAGTAAGCTTTGCTTGACCATCAGTCTGAGGATGGAAAGGAGTACTCTAATTTACCTTCTAACGCAAACCTTTCTGGAAAGACTTCCAGAATTGTGCCTTGAATTGTGCATCTCTATCTGACATGATGGACACCGGAACTCCTTGAAGTCTGACTACCACTTGAATATATAATCTTGCATAATCTTCTGTTGAATAGGTAGTCTTTATCGGCAAGAAATGGGCTAATTTAGTCATTTGATCTACAATCACCCAAATCGAATCATGTTGCTTGCGTGACCGCGACAATCCAGTAATGAAATCCATATTGATAATCTCCCAATTCTATTTTGAAAGATGCCATACCACCGGGCCTCTGGTTCTCTACCTTGACTTGTTGGCAATTCGGGCACTTAGCAATGAACTCTACAATACACCTCTTCATACTACAACACCAATAGACTTCTCTCAAGTCACGATACATCTTTGTGGAACCCGGATGGATAGAGTATTTGGAGCTATGAGCTTCCTCCATGATCCTCTCTTGTTGTTCATCCATCGTTGGTACACACAATCTACCTTGACACCTTAATACACCATCTCCTCCTTGTTCAAAAGCCATCACTTTTTGCTTATGAACATTTGCCTTCAATTCAAGCAAAACAGGGTCTTGGTCTTGTTTCTCTTTCACTTTGGATACTAGTGATGATTTAGCCCCATTTATCACCACTACTCCTCCTTCATTGGAATCCATCAATCGGACTCCCAATTTTGCAAGTCTACGCACATATCTTTCTAACTGTTTCTTGCCTTCCTCAACATGGGAAGTACGGCCCATAGATAACCTGCTCAATGCATGAGCAACAACATTAGCCTTACATGAGTGATAGAGAATTCTCATGTCATAATCCTTGATTAACTCCAACCACCTTTTATGTCAAAGATTAAGCTTTTTTTTTACTGAAGACTCTTGGAATCGGTGAACACATCCACATGAACACCATAGAGATAGTGACGCCATATTTTCAAAGCAAACACTACAGCAGCTAACTCTAGATCATGGATTGGGTAATTCTTCTCATGAATCTTAAGCTGTCTTGAGGCATAAGCTATAACTTTGTCATTCTGCATCAATACACAACCCAGTCCAACTCTGGACGCATTACAATACACAACAAAGCCTTGTGTTCCCTCCGTTAAGGTCAACACTGGGGCAGTAGTCAACCGTGTTTTCAATTTCTAAAAGTTTTTCTCACAAGCTTTAGACCATTGAAACTTCTCGGTCTTCTGAGTCAACTTTGTCAAAGGGGACAAAATAGATGAGAAACCCTCGACAAACCTTCTATAATAGCTAGAAAATTCCAAGAAACTCTTAATATCAGTTGAAGATGTGGGTATAGGCCAGTTCTACACTGCATTAATCTTGTGAGTGTCAACTCGAATCCCATCACCAGAAACAATATGGCCTAAGAACGCCACAGACTCAAGTCAAAACTCACACTTAGAAAATTTAGCATACAACTTCTTATCCTTTAAAGATTGGAGAACTACTGTGAGATGATTAGCATGATCCTCCCCATTCCTCGAATAAACAAGAATGTCATCAATAAATACGATAATAAACATGTCAATATATGGCTTAGATACTCTGTTCATAAGGTCCATGAATGTTGCAGGAGCATTGGTCAAACCAAAGGACAGGCCAAAAAACTCATAGTGACCATAACGGGTCCTGGAAGCTGTCTTTGGAATATCACTCTCTCTTACTCTCAACTGATGATAGCCCGATCTGAGGTCTAACTTAGAAAAATGGATGGCACCCTAAAGTTGATAAAAAGATCATCAATTCTTGGAAGGGGATACTTACTATTTATAGTAACCTTGTTCAATTGGCGGTAATCAATACACATCCTAGGAGAACCATATTTCTTCCTCATAAATAAGATCGGAGTGCCCCAAGGTGAGACACTTGTCGAATGAAACCTTTATCAAAAAGGTCTTTTAACTGCTCTTTTAACTCTTTCAACTCAGTAGGAGCCATTCTATATGGAGGAATAGAGATAGGTCGAATATCAGGAAGGATATCTATACCAAAGTCTATTTCTCTCTTAGGAGGGACTCCGGGAAGATCGTCTGGAAAGACCTCCGGAAACTCACTCACAACTGAAACTGACTGAATAGGTGGTGTCTCAACACTAAAGTCATTAACTCGGACTAAGTGATAGATGCACCCCTTGGAAACTAACTTCTGGCCTCAAGGTACGAAATAAAATGATCCTTAGGCACTGCTGAACTACTCCTCCACTCAATAACTGGCTCATTAGGAAACTGGAACTTAACTACTCGAGTTCTACAATCAACTGAGGCATAACAGGCATGAAGTCAGTCCATACCTAGAATAACATCAAATTCCATCATATCTAACTCGACTAAGTCAGCCATGGTGTCCTTGTGATTGACAGAAATGGTACAGTCACCATAAACTCTCTCAGCTATAATAGACTCACCAACAGGTGTGGAAACACTGAAGGGCTCAAGAAGTTTCTCAAGAAGAATATCAAAATTCATAGCAATATATGGAGTCACAAAAGACAGACTCACAGTTGGATCAATGAATGCCTATACATCAAAAGTAAAGACTTTGATCATACAGTGACAACATCAGGTGAATACGCTTGCTCTTGGCGACTGGTGATAGAGTATAGACGGTTTGCTCCTCCGTCTGTCCCTGAAATAGCTCCTCTAGGAGCAGCTCTGTCTGGTGGAGCCACTGAAGAATATTGGGCTTTATTGTCCCCATTACCATTTTCCTGCCTGTTCTTAGGGCACTCTCTCCTGAAGTGACCATTCTGACTACACTTAAAGCAACCAATGGAGCCATCACGACACGTTCCTGGGTGGTTCCTACCACACTTAGCACATCCAAGAGTCCAATTACCTCCTTGTGCCACATTACCTTGAGATTGTGTAGGTCTAGCTCTGAAGTTCTGAGAATTCTAATTCTTAAACTCACATCTATTCCTTGGTGTAGGTGCATTAGTAGATGGTGGAGCAGGTCCATTTGACTTTTGTTGAAAGGATGACCGGTTCGCATTGCTCTTCTGCTACCCGAACTCATTTCCTATTGTCTTAGCCTTATTGTTCCGAAACTCTTCTCTATATATCAGCTTATCCTCTTCAGCCTGTTGCACATGGATCATAAGTCTTGATATGTCCATGTCTCCAGCCAGCATAACTGTTTTGCCCTCCTTACTTGACAAGCGAGACAACCCAAATACAAATAGACTCATCCTGCTCCTTATGTCAGCAACCAACTCCGGAGCATAGAGGGATAGTTGAGTGAACTTTAAGGAATTATCTTACCTTTTCCTCCCTTAGCTCAGGGAGGAAAGAAACGCCCTAAGATTCCTCTCCGAACACAACCCAGCTCACAATTGTTGCACTCTCAGATGTACTCTTCTTCCATTAGTTGTACCAGACCTATCAACGCCATTCAATTGGTATGCAACTAGTTCGACACACTCAACATCTGCAACATGCATCACCTAACTCCTCTACAAAGTTCTCTGGATCCTCAGTGATACTTGAACTGGTGAAGTTTGAAGGATTCACCCTCAAGAACTCACGGATCCTGGATGTATCAATCACATCCTGTCGATTCCCTCTTTGTTGTCCAGCTTGGTTGGTCACAACTTGACTCAACATCCGGATAGCATCCCAGAACTCAGTGTTAGTGACCTCTCCTTGGAGTTGCACTTCTGGTGCATTAGGAACCCCTTGATCATGGAAATCAATATTCCTCCTAGCAGGATGAACTCGGATAGCTTTTCGTGGAGGCATGATCTGAAAGATATGCGCAAGCACGAATTAGAAAGAAACTTTTATAGAGTTGAACTCTATCGCACGAAAAAAGTATGAAAGAAATGAGATAGTTCCAAAATGTTGTAGCCTCCTAATAATAGATGTGGTGCGCTTCACACCGATAACTAGAACTCTACAGACACGGCTTCATAGACACCCTAGGACACTTGAACTCTGTGCTCTAATACCAAGTTTGTCACGCCCCGAGCCTACACCCTGGAAGCGACTGACACTCGAGAACCATTGCTGGCCCCAAGCGAATCGTTGGCCTGGCTCAACTCTCAGCAGAAGACTTACTCAACAATAAATAAAACTCAAAAGCAGAACTTTTCTCAAATGTCTTTAAAGGAAATAACTCATAATGAGATAAAACATTCAATAGCCAAAAGAAGGCAACTCAAGTCTAAAACATTAACAACTGAAAATGAAGCAAACTTCTCAAACCTCTATTGTCTATCTATGAAGCCTCTAATAACTGTGATGGAAGTCGGGACAAGACCCACAACATCCTGACAAGATTGAAATATATAAATGAAATCCTCTAGAAGAAAGGAGGTTCACCAAAGCTAACTCGAACTGTTGTGGTATTAACAAAGCGCATGTTGATGATGCTAATTTCCTGTATCTGCATCATGAAATGATGCTGGCCAAAAGGCATCAGTACATTAAATGTACGATCATGTAAGGGGAACACTGACATAACATAAAAGCTTGTACTTGGAAAGAATGAAACATACTCACCTCATCTCCACTCAACTCAACCTCAACTCATGGATACTCAACTCAATACAATATAAGAACAACAACAATAAAGATGCAGTTTATATAAAGCATATAAAATAGTAGATAAAAACTCAATGTATTTAAAAATACAATAATAACTCTTTACTCTTATTAGGGAAACTCTCTAACCGACAACCATCACTATGAGCTATGTGATGATACAACGTCTTACCCACGCTGCCAGAATTGTCCTATACCTTGCCGGAGTATAAGACTTCCTCAACTAAGTGGATCCACTAAGCTATGCTTAAAACCAATAAGGAATCATCTAAAAAGTATGACCCTTTACCCATGTTGACATACATGGTTTATGAGGACTTTGAGTTGTCTAAACTCGTCCCCATATCGGTGCTCAATACTACTCCCAATAATATAACTCATGCTCGTATGTTTAAAAACATTTCCTCATCCATTGAGATTATTACTCAAAAGGTTCTCTTAAAAGAGATTATGCTCAAAAACTCCTCATGAATTCATTTGGAAATCAAGGTTTCCTCTCATTTTAAATGTAAAACATTTACTCTTGGGATATACTTAGTTCCCATATATTCATTTTGAAAAATGAAACTCAACTCTCCTCATATTCAAATACTCAAGTCTTAAAACAAGTTTTAAAAGTTTGTAAAAGACTTCTCAAAATGACTCGAAAGAACTCCCTCAAACTTTACTCTTAACTCTATCTTGAATTTGAATTATGAATTCTAGAGTTATGATTTATGATATAAAGTATCTCTTGATGATTAAATGGGGTTTAGATAATTGATAATAAAAAAACGAGTGAAGACACACACTGGGGAGCAAAGGCGCAACGCGGAGAAGAATTAAAATATTTGGTCGCGAAATAATTTTTGAAATAGGGAGCCGGCGTTCTTTGTGCGACGCGGAGAGGGAGGTAATTTTCTGGGTTCTTGTTTTTTAAAGCATGTCCGCGACGCAAACCTGGGCGCTTATTGTTGCCCGATCTTTTCTTCCTCTCCCAAACTCGATTCAATTCATACCCACTAAAATTCTAAGGTCAAAACTCTTGAATTCTTATAACCCAGAACAATCTCAGCAAAACTCACACAAGAACTATCAATTTACTCAACTCATTTTCAAACCCTCGCCTCAATTTACTCAAAACAACACTCCATTACCAATTAAATTCAAGAACCTTTCAAGAACTCAACAATTCAACATCAAGAATGAATTCATGGGTAAAAGATTACATAATTGACGTGAGGGCAAACAAACCCAACACTATGGAAGCTTACATACCTTAATTTGGCGAAACAAATTCTCGATTCGCAAGAAATCTTGGCGAATACTTGAACTCCTCCTTGTTTCCTCCTCTTGAACTCCTCTCAAAACCCTAAGCGTGATTTTGAATTATGAAAACTGATCTAAGTTAGTTTAGAGCCCTAAAATATTTCCAAAAACGTTTAGAGCTAATGGGGTATGGAAATGACCAAATTACCCCTCAAAAATTCAGGTAAATTTTCTTATTTGGACAAGCTGACTTCAAAAGGGCTTATCTCACTCATCTGAACTTGGAATTTAGCAAACTCGGTGGCATTGGAAAAAAGATTCAAAGAAATTTCATTTTATATCTTATGGGCCACCTAAAGCATCATGTAGTGAAAGTTATGGTCGTTTGAAGTTGACCCAAAACTTACAACTTAAGCATAACTTGGAAAAATCTCAAATTGGCCTTTTCCAATTTAGTTCTTTCTAAAAGTAGCTCTTTCTAAGACCGAGGTGTTACAATGTGAATAAATAGCTTAACACAAAATAATATTGCATATTTATTTGTGAATGTTCAATGTGGATCATCATATATATCTCTTTTTCACGCGTACCTATGAAGATAGTGAATGAAAATTTTTATTAGTTAAATGCAATAATGTATATATTTATTTCAATTTGATGAGGTTGAATCATGTAATTAGTAATATCATACTAATATTACCTTATAGACTATATTTGTTGTGTATTTTTCTTGTCATCTAACCAAATGTACTTTGCACATGTATTCCACGTTAAGCTGTTTAGATGTCATATGAACATGTGAAGAGAACAACTACATTTTATCTTTTAGATTATGCTCTTGTTGTTGGTGCTTATATTTGACTTCTCGATTGCCTATGTACATAAATCAAAGATAGTTATCTGACTGTCCATAGTTAACTGAAAAACGTTTCCATTTTTTTACCGGAAAAACTAAAAATTAAAATTAAAGAATATATTCTATCTGTGAAATCATATATATTATCACTTGTTCATCTTACACTAGAAAAGATATAGTTCATATACTTGTAAATGATTTTTAATTTATTCAACCAAGCATGATCCGTCAAAGGAAAAATAACAACACTGTGTTATCGCATATATAGGGGGGTATAATAATTTGAAAATTTATTGGTCAAAAGTTAATATAAGGAAAGATGAAAGATAGAAATAATTAATGTAATAACAATGTAATTCATAATATTATAACTATGAATGTAAAAAAGTGTGAATAACGTTTGCAATAATTAGTAATAACTAAGAGAATTTATAATGTTATAACTAAAGAATTAATGTGCATTTGATGAATTTCTAATAAATTTTATACTTACATAAATAAATATGACTTTTAATTAGTGTTACTATTTTTCTATAGTTATTTGATTTTAATTTAGTGTAGGGACAAAAAGGAAATGTTTATTCCATATTACTGAATATAAAATTTATTTTGTAAATGATAAATTTTAAATGATTCATATATATTCACATACTTTTACATTTGTTGTGAGTTTTTTTTAAAAAAAAAGAACTCAGAACATTTTAAAATAATGTATTTTTGAAGTTAGAAGATCTTGTTAACTTGATAATTGTAACACCCCAAAAACAATTTGAACTAAGACTCGAACCATCCTTCGTTGTGAGTAGGATTTTACCAAGGAATTTAAAATTTCTTAATTATTAAGGTCAGGCCACTAGATGTAGCACCTTGAGTTACAAAAAGAACTAAATTGGAAATAGCAAAATCTGAAATTTTGCAAGTTATGCTCAAGTTATGAGTTTTGGGTCAACTTCAAACGACCATATCTCTCAGTACAGGATGAGTTAGGTGGGCTACAAGATAGATAATGAAAGGACTTTGAATTATCTTTCCAACGCCACTGATTTTGCTAAATTTTGAGTTCGGATGAGTGAGATATGTCATTTTGAAGTTGAGTTGTCCAGTTAAGGAAGTTACCCGAAATTAGCAAGGGGTATTTTGGTCTTTTCCTTACCAAATCAGATTTAATTCATTTTAGTATGATTTTAAGGGTCTAATCCTATTATGTTTAGTTTTATAATCCTAACATACGCCTAGGGTTTTAGTTGAGAGTTCAAGAAGAGATAAAAAAAGAGAAAATAGGAGAAAAGAAAGATCAAAGCATTCGTCGAGTCTTGCGTTTTGTTGCGGATTTTCTCCATGGGTTTAATCCCTAAGAGGTATGTAAGCTTCCATAGTGTTGGATTTGTTCACTCACACGCCAATCATATTATTTTCAGTGAAATTTCATTCTTGAACTTGAAAGATTAGAGTTCTTGATAAGTGTTCTTGAAGTTCCCTTATCGATTAAGTTTTGATGTAAGATTCTACTTGGGTCAACTTCAAACAAGCATATCTCTTAGAATATAAATATTTACGTGAGTCATAACCTATCCAATTAAAGGTATTTAAATCTACTTTCCAACGCCGCTAATTTTGCGTCAATCTAATTTCTGAGTAAAAAGTTATGACTATTTTAGTAACCTATACAGTGCTGTTACGAATTAGTCGACGGGAAAACATTAAAAAGAGTCATTTTTGTCTCTTTACCTCCAAGAAAACCCTAAACGAATTTCTTGACTAATAAAAGGCTCAAAACAATCATATTTTCATCTTTTAATCCATCATTCTCTTCTATCTCAAACCCTAAGACAAAATCCTAAGGAAAAATCAAAGTAGAAGACCACATTCAAGATTCTTCTTCAAGGTAAGTTTTTCTCCAAGAATTTCATTCTTTCCAACTCAAATTCCTCCATACAATTATGAATCACTAATGAAAATCATAATTCTTGGTCATAGAGATTTCAAGAAACTAATTCAAGAATCTCAAGAAAGGTTTTCTTGATCGTTTACCTTCAAGCTAGGGTTTCAAGGCTTCTAATCAAGTTATTCTTCAAGATTCTTCAAGAACCTTGTTCTTCCAGGTATGTAAGGCTATCATAGTGTTGGACTAGTTCGTCCTCATGCCCTACATCTACTTTCATATCAGTAAAATAGTAATCTAGGATACTTTCCCTAGATTTGAGTATTCTTGAGATAAGTTGACTTTGAGTTCTTGAGTTCGTGTTTCTTTTAAAACTTCTATTCCTAATTATCGAATTGCTATGTTGTTATCGAGATCCTTCATATCATGAACCATAACTCTTGAATTCATACTTCACATTCAAGAGAGAGTTAAGAGTAGAGTTCAAGAGAGTCTTTGAGTTCAATTGAGAATCCTTTGAGATCAACTATCGATTTGAGCTAAGATTTGAGGAAGTAAGTATGATAATGAAAAGAGTCGTATACATGAGTTCCATATTGTTATGTAGACCCTCGAGTCGAGTTGTTTCATGCTCATAATTCCGCATGAACCCTATGAGTTGAACATTCTTGAGATCGAGTAGTATCCTGAAGTCCATGAGTTGAGTTGTTCATGCCCATAATTCTGCATGAACCCTCTGAGTTGAGCATTCTTGAAATAAGTAGTATCATTGAAGTTCTTGAGTTCTGAGTTATTTAGTTCCGAGTATTGAGTTCTATGTATGGTTATTGAAAACCTTGAATTGAGTTATTCACGTCCATAATTCGGCATGAACCTTATTTTAAGAAGTCATTTTTACAAATTGTTTTAAAAGTTGTTTTAAAGACTTGAGCACTGAGTTGAGAAAGAGTAGAATTGAGTTCATTTTCTTTAAAATGATATATGGGAACTAAGTATTCCCAAGATTAAATGTTTTTACATTTAAGATGAGAGGAAACTGAGATTTCCAAAAAAGTTTTGAGCAGTTTGAGTACTATCTCTTTTAAGAAAAAGATAAGTTTTGAGAAAGAGTTTCTAAAACATGATTAGTATGACAATCGAGTATGTTATCAATGTTTAAACAGTATGGTATCTAGATATACCATCAATGTTTATGCAGTATGAGTTCTTGAGTCATCAATGATCATATTAAAATATGATTTTTTAGAAAGAATTTTCAAGAGCAGTTACCTCTTTTAAGAGGGTAGTTTGAGCAATTATCTCAAACCAGAGAAAGAGTTAAGTTTTTAAACATATGAGCTGAGTATATTTTGGGAGTAGTATTGAGCACCGATATGGGGACGCGAGTTCATAATAAATCAAGTCTCCATAAACCATGTAGCCAACGTGGGTAGAAAGGGTCATACTTTTTAGATGAATCCTTAATGCTTTTTAGCATAGACTAGTGGTTCCACTTAGTTATATATGATGTTATATATGACGGCAAAGTATAGGATAGTTCTGGCAGTGTGGGCAAGACGGTGTATCATCACTTAGGCTCATAGTGGTAGTTGTCGGTTAGAGAAACTCCCACAGAGTTATATTATATTTTATTATATATTCTTGAGTTGAGTGAGTTTGAAAAGAGGTAAGTATGTTTCTTCTTTTTTTCTATCAAGTTCAAGCTTATGTTATGCTCTAGAATTCCCCTTACATGCTCGTACATTTCATGTACTGAGCCATTTGGCCTGCATCTTCTCATGATGCAGACACAGGTATTCAGGATCATCAACAGGAGCTTCGTTGATACATCCGAGAGTTCGAGTTAGCTATGGTGAGCCTCATTGCTTCTGGAGGATTTCATTTACCTTTCAGTTATATCAGGTGTTAGGATGTCGTGGGTCTTGTCCTGACTTCCATCTTTATCAGTTAGAGGCTTCATAGATAGTCAGTATAGTTGAGAAGTCTGTATTTTTATTAAATGTTTTAAAGACTTAAGTTGCCTATTTTATGGCGATTTTATTCGGAGTTTTCTTTTGAGTTAAAGCTTTCTATTTAAGTTTCATGAATATTTATTCAGTTTTTAAGCTTTGTATGCTTGAGTTAGTCTTCCTCTTGAAGTCAACCAGGATGAGGGTTCGCTTGGGGACCAACAATGGTTCTCGAGTGCCGGCCACGTCCAAGGTGTAGGCTCGGGTCATGACAATAATACATTTGTGATATATATAATACTTTACTTTAAATACAAATACCTACCCAAATATAAATATATATTTACATTAATGAAAATATTTATCTCATAAAAATTAGCTATTAAATAAATAAAAAAAAATTAAACTAACACAAACATCAACTGACGTTATTACAAGTCATATGAACTTTTCTTCATCTAAAATACTAAAATATTAAGAAATAGCAAATAAGTAAAACAAAAGGGCAATGCTTGTATAGTATTAACTATTTTGAAGCAAACTTCCTAGCAATCTAAATCACATAAGTATCATTTATATTTCTTTGTCTTGAGCATGAAAAAAACAAATCGTGAAAATTCTCTAAATTTTGGAAAAAAAGATATTCAGAAGCATATATCTACATCACAAGAGAAGCTGTTAATTAAAAAAATTGAATTTAGGGTACATCATTTTAACTTCATATATTGGAACATTACATACTAATGTACATATTAAGCAAAAAAATAATTATTATATCATCAAAATTATTTTGCTCAAGTACTCGAGGTTATGGAATATACCCTCTTAGGATATAACGATTTACTTCATCAATATAGTGGTACCTCATATTTCACTAAGCTTCGAACTCACTCAATGACAATAAATCACACAAAAAATTTAAAATGCAAGAAAAAGAAGAGTAGAAGATTAAAAAAAAATGTGGTTGAAAAATGAGAGGAAGCCCCTCTATTTATAGTCAACAAAGGGTAGTATGAACAAGTGTTTTTTGTGTCTTATCTGAAAAGTCATGACCTTTCTGAGAAGTCACAGCCATTTGAAAAAGTCACAGCTTATTGGAAAAGTCACAAATATTTGAAAAAGTCACAACTCATCGAAAAATCACAACCCTTTGAAAAAAGTCACAACTTATCAGAAAAGTCATAACTCATCGAAAAAGTCACAACCTAAGTTAGGGATATTATAGTTATTTAACATTCAAATCAGGAGTTCATATTTTTAAGGTAATATATATATATAGTATTAGTTTGACTCTTTTATTTAGTTAATCTACCAATAAAATAAAATTGCATGTAGTCAAATATAAAATAAAATAAACATAATTGTATGTGCTTATCTGTACTTATTACTATAACTGACTATAGATTTCTAAAAAAATTTCCTTATGATTATTTAAATTATACATAACTCTTGAAACAAAAATAACTTTGGTTCTATCAGTTATAAACTTTTACAAAAAAATTGACATGAGTTTTTCTATGTCTATTGCTCCAATAGATTATTTTGAAAGGCTGCCAGAAGGGTGCATTATTGAAATAATTTCAAAAACAACTCCTTCTAATGCTGTAAAATCAACAATATTGTCAAAAGAATTCAAACGTGTTGTAGAATCAGATCTAATTTGGGGAAGATTTTTGCCCTTCGATTATCAAGAAATAGTTGATAGATCAGAGTTTCCTCCTGTTTGCAACACCAAAAAAGAGCTCTTTTTTAGTCTATGTGATTCTCCCATTCTCCTTGATGGAGGCATACTGGTAAAATTTCATTTTGATTAGGTTATTTTTATGCTTATTTGTTTTCTAACAGTAGTGTTTAAGTTAGTTTTTGTGTACGCTACCTCTCACCAAAGGTGAATTTATGATTTAAGATTTATGGATTCAATTTTAGAAAGGATCTTAACATTAAATCCATTTATTTTTAAAGTTGTGGGTTCATATATATTATTTGTTGCATTTATCATGAATGTTTACACAAATATTATGTTCTGCAATATATAAAAGTATTTTTTATCCCTCCCCGAGAGTCCCCATGTCTTTTTGGTTCCCTTGGTAACATGAACCCACAAAATTAGTGTTGATGTAAAGGGTGCTACCATCCTAACAATTTCCTCTTGTCGATATGAATTGAAATTATTGGATTCATATGAAACTAGCTCTTCTCACCAATAGAAGTACCAAAAAGGGTGGAGTTAGAAATTTGTACAAGGGAATTAAACAAGATGATAGGTGTCACACCTAGGATTTAAATTCGTAATCTAATGCAATCTTTGAACCCCATTTGGTACTAAACTAAAATTATGGATTAAACCGTTCATATATAATTAAAAAAAATATTTTACCTTGTTTGCGTTAGTGTATTTTCAAGCAACGAGATTCAATCAACTTTTTTGAGATCCTTTAGCTCCCCTTGTATGCCACGTAACTCTACAACTCAAGTAAGTACGAAGAAATCACATAGTGTTTTTACATTTACTGAAATTCTTAATTTAGTTCATACGATTCTTAATCCTATCTATTAGTCACCTGCTATATCTTTCTTTTTTTTTGTACTTTTTGTGTGTAGTTATCGCCACTAAAAATATCAAACAAAGCATGTTTTATTGTGTTTCGCTCTCCAAAATTTAGATTATTTGTAAAATTGTACAAATTGATTTTTTTGGTGGTTATTAGGTATCAAATTGTATCATATTGTTATTTTATATATACTGTTTGTTTTGATTAATCAAATTATAAATACAACATGACACATTGTGAATATTGATTAAAGTTTTTTTTCCTGTTATTTTATATATAATGTTTGTTTGGATTAATCTAATCATAAATACAACACGACACATTGTGAATATTGATTAACTTTTTTTTTCTCAGAGTTTTTTTCTTGATAAACAAAGTGGGAAGAAGTGCGTTATTATATCATCGAGAGAGCTTATGATTTTGGAGTGTGGGAAAACCTACTTTTGGCAATGGAAGAAACACCCCAATTCCAGGTTTATATCTTTTCGTTTTCTTAATTTAATCTTTAACTTCCCCGCACCTTCTTATAAATGTTTTATGAAATACACTCTTTATTCCTCTCTTTTTGCTCATTTATTCAAAGATTTGTTGATTTTCTTGGTTATTATAAAAATTGTCTCTTCGTTTGTATTGATTAAAGGAATGCTTTTTTTAAAATTAGAGTTTACGTTATGTATACTGAGAATATAAACACTAACTTGCATTACCAAATAAAGCTACTCTTGAGCAAACAGCAAGGCTATCGAAAATGGTTTTAGAGAGAAGATTACGGGTAGGGGGGACCAGAAGATTCAAGATTAAAGAATCAAGTGAGCCAAACAGAAGGCAAACCAAGGTTTCAACATCTGACAATGGGAAAAGTTCTAAATAAAAGAAAAAGAACCCTACGCATGAGGTTGTTATTACAAGAAAAATGAAGGTAACATAGCCACATTTACCCAAAACTAGAAATAAGATGGGAAAGAAGCTTGGGATTTCTAGACCTCTTATGTAGTTGAAGAAAGTAAGGAATCAACAAGAACTCATCACATTTCACTTTGAAAATGAAAAGGAGCTTGATTGTGTAACTGTAACTGAGCAATTACTGATTGTGCAAATAATTGGATTGTTGATTAAGGATGCTCCAATCACATGACCACTGATCAGAAAAAGCTTATCAACATGAGTAAAATATAAGGCGGTCAAGTAGAGGTGACAACAAATAGTTCTTTAATGTCAATAACTCATATTGGAAAGACGGAGTTTATGCCTCATCATAGCACAAGACTCAACTTCAAAATATCTACCATTTTTCGGGTTTGAAGAACTTATTATTTGTGTTGCAACTAACAGCCTTAGGAAACAATGTTGTATTTGTATCAAATGACAAAAAATTAGATCAAAACTTCAAAGTTATACACTTTCATATCATGGAGGTAGTTAATATACGTCATGGTAGCCGAGACAACTTTTATGAAGAATTCTCAAAGTGATGAAACAACTTATCAATGAAATCCACATCTTGGACACTTGAGCTACAACAAATAAAAAATCATGATGCTACAGTCAAAATTTAAAAAAAATTCCCAGCTTGAGATTAGAGGAGACATTATATATGTTGTATGCCAATATGAAAAAGCACATCAACTTTCCTATGGAGAATCAAAGTATCAAGATAATATGCCACTGGAGCTAGTACACTTAATAAACATGTTTGAACCATTAAAACAACCTTCTATTAGTGGCTATTGATATATGGTAACATTCATTGATGAGTTTTCAAGGTATGTGTGGATTTAATTCTTAAAGGATAAATCTAAAGTATGTGAGAATTATATTGGAAGGAGAATGAAATGTCTTTGCATGATAAATGGGGGAGAACACGTCATATGATTTCAATGACTACCTTAAGATAAGATGATACGGCGATAATTAAAATTCCCAAATATGCAACAATAAAATGGGGTGTTGTAGATGGACTGTAATTTCTAAAAAAGGGGATTAGTACAAGGGATGATGTACTCCTATAGGTACGGATTCAATTGAACCCATAACTTTAAACATAGAACATAAATTTATGTGTAACAATTTAATAAAGTTGCAACTAATAATGGACATGAATCCATAATTTTAAAAACATAATAGATTTAACGCTAAGAATCTTAAAAGATTGAACTCATACAATTTCATCTCTCTCATTTGCAGTGATTTCACTACTCAAACATTCATAGTTTGCATGTAGAAGCAAGATTTTTTGAATAATGCATGAAGATTGTTGTCCTCATAACGAAGAGGATGCCACATTGATTACGATTTATCTCACCATTCGGAAAAAAACCAAGAAGATGATACCTAATTTAAGCCATTTTCAAGAGATTGTATGTGAGTCATATGTGCTAGTGCTAGTTCATCTCTACAACAAGTTGTATAAAATGTTGTTTGTTGCATCATTATTAGTTATGATGAACAAATATAGGGACAAAGTTGTTGTGGCCCTACCACAAATCAGACGTAAGTGTATATAAATGTGGTAATTGATGAAGCATTAGCATGGTGGTCCAAAGAGGTTTCCCTACTAGAATTAACAGCACCTGAGTGAAAGCTGCAAGATAAACTCAAAGAAGAAAAATGAGGGGACAAGATAGAAACTAACTATGAGGTGAAGGGAAAACCCCAATCACCTACTCAAGGGGTATCGCCACAAAAATAGGTCATGGAAAATAGGAGCTTGTGAAACTTCTATCATGTTGCATAAAGAAGTCAAAGACGCACCAAAACTGCAACTAAGGAGGTCTACACGACTGAAACACCCAAACACCAAGTTTATAGATGCAACCTCAGCAGAGGTTTTCCAGATCAAGAAAATTGCTTCAGAGAGCAGGGAGTCGAGAAGTTTAAAGGAAACTTCTGTCATGCTGCAAAAAGAAGTCAAAGAAGCACCACAACCGCAACTAAGAAGGTCTACATGACTGAAACACCCAAACACCAAGTTATAGATGCAACCTTAGTAGAGGTTTTCCAGAGCAAGGAAATTACTACATTGAAGATTCTTAAAGAGTATTGAGTGGAGAAGTTTAAAGGAAACTTCTATCATGTTGCAAAAATAAGTCAAAAAAGCACCACAACCACAACTAAGGAGGTCTACACGACTAAAACACCCAAACACCAAGTTTATAGATGCAACCTTAGAAGAGATTTTCCAGATCAAGGAAATTACTACATTGAAGATGCTTCAAAGAGTAGTGAGTGGAGATGTTTAGAGGAAAAAGAGGTACAACGGATCACTCAAAATGGATGCAAAGAATAAATTAAATTGGTGTTGAGGGGGAGTGTTAAAAAATCATCAAACTTAATATCTACGATAATTCAAAGAAGAACATAGAATATTCAGGACCTGTAGAGAATTGAAGGATCATCTCTATAATGAGAGTTCTTGAATGCAAACCTAAAAACATTCTAGAAAGTGAAATTCTATAGATAAGTGAAAGGTGTAGGTCTTAAATAATATTATTCACTAGATCCTTTCATAACCACCTATAAATACAGGTGGTTAGAGTTGTATGTGTACTCAAATAAAGAGTGTGTGATCAAGCAAGGAGTAAGAAAAATGTGTACTCATTTGAGTGTAAAGTGTCATAAGAGGCGGATCTGAGATTTTAAGTTTTTACGGCTTTTGTACTATAATTATTTTTCCTTTCTTGGTTTTCAACATATTATTTATACTTATTAACTTAGTTTCTTAATGTAAATGCGGAATTCAAGCCATAATTGTTCGGCTCTACCAAAGTTGTAACTCTATTATGACTTGAAGTGTGCTTAAGTTGGCTCTTACATTATGGTCATTAAAAAAACTCTACTACTTCATTACTGATTTATGTTAATCTTGTTTCCAAATTTTACGTGATATTAACTTGTTCTATTTCTATGTAATTGATAGGTCTTACTAAACTAGTAATTGTGTCTCTACGATTTCATTACTGATTTATGTTAATCTTGTTTTCAAATTTTACATGATATTAACTTGTTCAATTTCTATGTAATTGATAGGTCTTACTAAACTAGTAATTGTGTT